>JAHZND010004735.1:0-10124 GCA_027744115.1 Acrocyrtus sp. NNG-2020 | reverse complement strand
TCGCCAGTTGCTAATTTTGATAGAACTTTTCACTTTAGTTAGGTAGACTGGCCAAAAAGCCATCTTTTGATGTAATTTTTATCGCCGAACTCGCATTTTTACTGGTAAAAAACTGAAAAAAGGCGAGACTCAAGAAGAACACACCTGCCCACGGCGAGAGTCTATCTCATGGTTATACATGGTTTGTTTTGTTAATACTAGCTAGTAGATCTTGAAAGTTACATATTTCTTCAGATTTCTAAGGATGAGTATGGATTGTTTTGAACTAGAGACATAATGAAAAGTTTTTATTTTTTATATAGATAATATTGTCTCTGGTCCCAGACGACGTACTCGAGGCGAAACCTCCACAGAGGATATGTCTAAAAAGAAAGTCGCAACTGGTTTTGACGAGAGGTAAGTAATTGCAGAATTTTGGCGTAGCTATTTCAAGAAAATCCGTACAGATTTATTATTCAAGTTCTCTTTTTTTGAAGTAGCAGTACAGATGAGAAAAACCTTGAATCTTCATCAACTTCAACTCCTAAGGGCCGAGGAGGCTCAAGGGGAGGAGGAAGGAAAACGCCAGCACCATCGACGTCAGACACAAAAAGAAAGCGATCAGTGAATACTAATACCCCACAGGCCAAGGATGCTAGCACTCTATCTCCAGCTAAGGAAATACCGGCCAAGGAGTCTCCTCCCAGGACTAGCAAAAGTAAATCAAGCAAACTAAGTGACATTTTAATTCTTGATGTAAACTTGTGTATACAACTTACAACCATATAATACTCGTGTAATTGTTATGTAGTGGAACCCGGAAAGAAGAAAACAAAGAAAAATTTGTTCCAGGGAATGCAATTCTTCTTAACAGCTAGTGGTGGTGGTGACCCTGGTATAAGTGGTAAGTAGTAATACACTCGATGTCAATTTAAATACTGCGTTTTGTTTTTTACTTGTAGTAATTTTATTTTATTTTTACTGTATCATTATCATTTCAGGCACTCCAGTCCAACCTCCAATTCCATATGATAAAGATGAGTATCGAGAATTAATTGAAAGCAGCGGTGGAGAAATTCAGTTACGCTAGAACAGTGAAATATATATATTGTTTGGCAGCCGGAATTCCATGTCTGGCTCATACTTGGATAAAGCAATGCTTGGACACTGTAAGTGCTGTAAAGCCACTGACCATATCATATATCGATTGAGTTGTTTATAAAGAAGTTTACTATTTTAATTTCATGAATTGTCATTATTTAGGTTGAAATTGTGGAGTGGAACGTCTTCACTCTTCCGGCTGGATGGAGCATTGAACATCAAGATGTAATTCCTACGCATGTTAAGAAGCCTTTGCAAGGATGCAAGATTTTTGTTACGTCAGAATCCGACCAACTGTATAATTACTGGAAGCCTGTTCTTACGGCGGCAGATGCGGTTTTACTAAAGCCACCTAGGAAAAGTGCGTTTATTAACTGATTTTACCTATTTACAGTTTTAAGTAGTAGAAAAGCGCCAATCTTTGTTTAATCCCTGAACGTAATTAAATTCGCAGAAGGAACGTTAATTCCTAGTGGAACGGAAGTTGTGGTATCCGACATCTCCGACGCTACTCCCGCTATTGCAGATGAAGCGAAGGCAACAGGAGTTCCACTTGTTAAGCCGGAGTGGCTGGTTCAAACCATTATTACTGGTGAAAAAGCCCATTTGTATGGACATGATAAGTACAAGATCGTTATTACGGAAGCGGAGGACGATTATACAGAAGAATCCTCATCAGAAGTTGGGTCCAATGATCATGGAGTTCTGGCACAGATGCAAACTCCAGACTAAAAGAAAAATAGAAAAATATACAAAAGTTAACCTACTGTTTACCACAATATTAATTGTATGAAATAGGAAATGAAGGATGCGTGATGCATCTGCTAATGTACCTATCAGTAGCAATGCCATTATAAGGTTAGATAACTTAACTTACACGGCATGTATTTACATGTATTGTATGTGATTTTGAGTATAATACCATGTTGTACAAGGAATATATAATTTTTAAGCATAAGAATTCCGAGGAATAGGAAGAAAGGATTTACTAGGTTAGAATTGATCTGCTAAAGTAGTCCGATATATATGGCATAATAATTATGCATGCAGAGTATATTTGAGCAAAGTATGATATTATTTTAAGTGTAAATTGTATGAGTACATACACATTATTGTACTTACATAGTTTACTTTTACCTCAGACCTCAATTTGCATTTAATTTTGGTTCTAAAAAACTGGCATTGTCACATTGTCAGCACCCAACGAAAAAGGTAGTTGTGATGTAGCACGGCAAACAAGATTACTAATCTTGATTAGTAATCTTGTTTGCCGTGGATGTAGTTATAACTTTTAGTAAGAAAAGTAACATTTTGTAATATTTTCAAAATATTATGAGCGAGGAGAAACCAGAACCAGGTAGAAACTCTCATCGACAGAAGAAAATGTTTTTCCTAATAATATTTCCTTTTCTGTGCACTATATGGGCATATCTTATCAAGTTCGTAGTATGATACTTATATGCTTTGGACAATTTTTTCAGCTTATATAGAGGAAGAGGATATACATAATAATAGCGAGTTTGTAATTCGAGAGTAGAATCCTTTTATTATAAATAAAATATTGGTGTATAGGAAGTAAAAGTATAATGAACGTACTAGATAGGTTAAGAACCATGTCAAAAACAAACTGGTTTTTAAAAAAATAGCACAGATAGGTTATAATGGACCGTTTCCTTTCAAAGCTATAGTTGGGAAGAAAGTGATGCAAAAGCATAAACTGTGGTAACTACTAAAATTAATTAACCAAACGTCGTACTCTTCTTCAAGCTTGTCTAAAGAAAAAAGGGCTGAAACCGGAATTCGGAAACTAGTAATTACGTAGATGATACGTATATAAGTATGTAATACTTGCATTGCACGATAGGGCAAACTGCTAACTTATATACTTACATACCTAGGTATATCTTATACAATTAATGAAGCACGTTTAAAACTAGAAACTTTAAAAGAAACTGGATTTAAAAATGTAGAATTACATTATAATTGCATGATGACTAATGAAATGACTGTTTAAGGTTAATGCAACAGAACAGACGAATCCACAGGAATTTATGAGAAATAGCTAAATTAAAATTTTGTTTTTGTGGCCAGAAAGTCCAGAAAATATTTTAGAAAAATGTGTATCTTATTATTATTATTATTATGAGTTTATCAAACTTATAAATTTTAATTTGCCTTACCCGTGTTAGTTTCAAGGTCTGAACTCTGAACGATGCATTTATATGAAGAATTGTTCCCTTTTATAAATATACACTTTTGTGACATGCTATTATGCTATTATTAAAAACGGTATTGCTTTTACGTAATTGATGTTAAATGCGATAATGAGAATTGTAGCTTAGTATTTGTGTATGATAGATATGATGGTTTTTAGTTAAGTAGGTGATTAAGATTACGAAAGTTGAGTGTTGACAGTTAATATTCTACTTAATTTTGATAGATTTTAAGTTTTCTTCCTGATATCTCTACCCTACTCTGTGAAATGTACCAGCGCGTACAGATCTTCACCTATGTAATTCTCGACATTGCATAAAATCATTACTTTTAACTTTAACTATTATGACTGCTAATGCAATTGTTTTGGCATTAATCTCTTATTTACTATACGATACAAGAAAAAAATTGTAAAATTGTGAGTAAATGTTTATATGTTTTAAAATGTATTATAAAGATAAAGCTACCAGATATACCTAACTAAAAATTAAATTTTGAGCAAGTTTATTTCTTTTCTCTAATTAAAGCGGAAGTGAACATGTAAATCTTGACTGCACCTTCTGCATTCTTATTCAAAAAACTCAGTGCATTTATTTTGGGGATATCCTTTGTTTACGATTTTACGACTATATAAAATATATTACTCGAGAGAGAGAGAATCTTAATTGTGTGTACTATCAAATTAACGATGTTGTTGTTGGAGGCGTCCTTGTCACTGTGCGTGTGCTTCGCTGCTTCTTCTTATTCTTCCTCCTCTGTCTCGCTAAAACTGTGCTAGTTTCATTGTCACACTTTCTAATTGAGGAAACTTGGTCATTTAGATTGATTAAGGAAAAATCCTGGAGTTTGCCACTGACTCTTGCACATTTTCCTCGGCAGTTAAGGTGCTCGCAGAGGAGTAGGCAAGTTCCTATTGTGTCTACCGATGAATGAAAGTCGTTCTGCTTTCCCACTAGATTAATACATGTTGACGTGTCGCCTAGCTGGAATCGGGACGTTTTTCCTGTGAAAATATTTGTAATAGTATTCGTTGACATTTAAATATTTTCATTGGGTTACATGTTTGTAGACTTTACATAAAATAAATGTTCTAATACCTTTAAAATGAGTATCTTCGTAGAGAATGACGGGTGCGGCAGAAACCAGTCTCATATTCTTGTTAACAGTCAGCAGTAGTAGTACTCCAATGAAAAAGATGTTGGGCACTCTTGCGCTTAGTTGTGATAAACTCATGCTAAGGTGGACCAACTATGGGAATTTTATTATTCGAGTTAACTCGTTAGCTTCGTAAAATATACATGTGTGTTGCCGACATTTGAGACAATATTCTTCCCTATCTCGGATATAGTCACTGTCTATTTTTGTTTAGTTGAAGCCGCCCACGCTAATCTACGATAAGAGAAGAGAGGCAAAGAAAAAACAACTGTCTTTCTAAGGTGGAGGAGGGGTGGAGTAGTTACAGTTAGGAATCAACTTAAGTTTTAACAAATGCCTCTCTTTATGTATTTTTAAAAACAAAATATCTTCTGTATTTAGCAACAAACGGCTCCTACTATATCTCTCCTTCAAAAAAATAATTAATTTTAAACAAAAAAAAGTCGCTTAGTCGCTAATTAGCACTTATAAAGCTGAGAAGCTTAAAAGAGGAAACTGCCAAGGGAAGTGACAAGGTTACGCTTTTGGATTTTTTTCAATTCTGCTATTGCAAACTTTATTGTTTCTACAGTTATTTTTATGACATCTCTACCTCTGAGGGTGGCGGTGGCGGTAACACTTGAATTACTTGCATTTAGGTGCTTTCTCCGTGGGAAAGTGAACTAACTTTATAATGAAAAAAAAAGTTTAAAGATTTGCGCGAATGCATTTTTGTGAATATGAATAAATGAAAGAATTACATTGCAAATACGTATGAATAAAAGACTTGAAATTTTAATTTCAGATTTAAGATGGAAAGAGTTATTTTGAAGGTGAAGGAGGCGTAGGTGGAATGTCTTTAAAGCGAATGCTTTTCTTAGTCGTAGGGCTTTCTCTTGCACCGGATGAGTAGGACGGCTTTTTCATGACTGACTGGATTATAGATGTTCTGGAATGTTGCGGTCCACCAAATGCATGAGCACTGTGATTTTTGCTTCGAAGCATACTGATGACTTTGTCATCTACTTGCCCTTCAAACGATTCATCTTTTATTCTTGAGTCAAATTTCTGATTGGGAACAGTCTTCCATTTACTATTACCATCCATTAGTCTCCGCATTGATGCAGTGGAAGGGTTAGTTAAAGGAAGTAATCCTGGCTTTTGTGGTGATCGCAACTTGGAAGTGAATGTCACCTTTCTCGAATTTTCAGATTTTTCAGAAGTTTGTTCAGACTCTTTGTCAGGATTTTGCATGCTTTTCTTGAGTTTGTCAACTGAACCTCTATTTGCCATTAAAATGGGGCCATCGGCAGCTTTTCCGGAGGGATTACGCTTCGAATCTGATGCGCCGTTCTTCTCTCCTTGATTTCCAGGAGACGACGATGTATTCATATGCTTCTTACTTTGTGAGTCTGGCCAGAGGTCATAGTAAGAGTAGGACGAATTTCCTTTTTTATTAGCTTTTCCTGGCGTTTCTGTTGCGTCTTCTGAAGTGTAGTTTCCACCTCTAACACGAGTTGGAGGTTTAGGAGGGGAAGATAATCCAGGCTCACTGCCAGATAAGTTCGGCTGCGCGTGCCAAGGCTTATGCCAACTTGGTCTGTGTTCCACTGTTGATATTTTGTGTGTTAGCGTTCTTTTAGAGGGTGAATCTGTTGGAACGGTTACACCATATCCAACTTTATTTCTGTGTGCACTGTAACTGGCAGGATCTAAGGAAGTTCTTCGATCGGAATGTTCTTCTTTTTGGCTAGGAAAGCCCGAAAAGGAACGTCGGCGTTCCTTCTCTTTGTCTGTATATCCACGGTTTGGATCATTACGATCACTGAAAAAATAAATTGTACAATTACTTCGTACATGGTCGCGTGTGTGTGAAAAAAATTATCTAATAGTAAGTAAATGAAACAGTGGAGTAGTTTTGTCACTCACCTTCCACTTGAGCCTCCACTGCCTCGTGAAGCATGTGGGTCGTGTGGAGATCCTTCATCAAGTCCATGCAAATGAGGATATCCCATTGCCATCACCCTTGGCTTGCCATAAGGATTCGGAGGCTCACTTCTAATGAGGCCGGCATTACCACGTACACCTGGCTCCATGGCTTCCTGGTCTTTATCAAGGGAGGATCTAGGAGAATGACCACCATGATCCGTAGACGTCCTTCTTTCGTTAGACCCAGGTCCATACTCCTGATCTAATGAAGGTCTGTGATCCTTGCCTGAGGGATCTGTTGAAGGCTTGTTTCCATGACCTAATAACGGCCCCTTTCCTTGACTTAAAGCAGGCTGTCCTTGTCCTTGACCTGACAAGGGTCCTTGCTGCTGACTTAAGGGAGGAAGTCTCTGCCCTTGACCTGACAAGGGTCCTTGTTGTTGATTTAATGCAGGGAATCTTTGTCCTTGAGCCGATAAAGGTCCTTGCTGATGACTTAGTGGAGTCTGTCCCTGCCCTTGACCTGATAAGGGTCCTTGTTGTTGATTTAATGGTGGAAATCTCTGCCCTTGGCCTGATAAGGGTCCTTGTTGTTGATTTAATGGAGGAAATCTCTGCCCTTGGCCGGAGAAAGGTCCTTGCTGCTGACTTAGTGGAGGCTGTCCTTGCCATTGACCTGATAAGGGCCCTTGTTGTTGATTTAGTGGAGAGAATCTCTGCCCTTGGCCCGATAAAGGTCCTTGCTGCTGACTTAGTGAAGGTTGTCCTTGCCATTGACCTGATACGGGCCCTTGTTGTTGGTTTAGTGGAGAGAATCTCTGCCCTTGGCCCGATAAAGGATCTTGTTGTTGGCTTAATGGAGGAACTCCTTGATCTTGATCTGATCCCCGTCCGTCCGATTGTCCGTTCTGTTGACTCAATGGAGATCCGTTATCCTGACTTGCGGTGGGATCGCGGCTGGCGGAAGAGTCTATGCTACCGTTTGCTATAGGTTGCTGTCCAGGTGAAGGATTTCTATATCTATACTGATATCCCGTACTATTTTCCCTTAAGGAATATCGCCATCCCCAATCTTTTATTGATGCTTCCATCAGGTCAGGTGGGGCAATATCAAAACCTCCAAATGGAGCTAATGAGTTGTTAACATCTCCACGTTGAGATGGGGGTGGGAGGGCAGACGTTAAGTTGCTCCTACTTACTGACATGAATTTCCCATTGTCCGCATCACCATAAAGAACCCATGGAGAAGGATCAGTTTGGGCACCCTTCGGCAGCCGATCTGGAAGACCTGGACTTGTTCCTTGATCTTCAAACAAATTATTTCTGGGTAA
The DNA here is from genome assembly GCA_027744115.1 of Acrocyrtus sp. NNG-2020. Lineage (NCBI taxonomy): Eukaryota > Metazoa > Arthropoda > Collembola > Entomobryomorpha > Entomobryidae > Acrocyrtus > Acrocyrtus sp. NNG-2020. Next base: position 2,436 of record JAHZND010004735.1, on the reverse strand, counting down.
AGGTGGCATTACCAATGAAGGTCTTCCTGCTTTCCCATTGTTCATATATCTTCCGTCCTGCTTGCCTTTCTCCGTGTTTTGATTTCGATTTGCATCGCTCCCCGTACTGGCAGGTCTGCCGTTAGATAACGGTGTAAATGGGGAGGACTTACTAAAGTTGAGGTTGTAATCTGGTACATTATATCTGCCATTGTTGCCATATCTGCTCTGCCCAAAGTTTTTCGTCCCAGGAAAGTCATTGTTATTATTGAAGTTGGTGCACCCACAGCTTGCTAACGCTGCCCTACTATCCATATACATATTTCTCTCGAGAGCTCCTGAGTAAATGGGCCGTGTCCCGACGTATGTGATGTCATTCTTGTTAGCAGGTGCTCCCGCACTTTTAGATCTTACCCTGGCGGACCCTGGACTTATTGGTCTACGAGTTGTGAAAGTAGGGGCACAGTTTTCAAACGGGGTGCTTATCGTTGAGTCAGGAGAATACGGGAATCGGCCCGTTTTGTACAGGACGCGTTCATAATCGCGGGGTGCATTTGCCCCAAAGTCCGTCTGATTTCCTTCATTTATAGCAGGTCCAGAGCTTGATATGCATATAAGATGTAATATATTTTTTTAGCATAATTGTAATTAAATCTTTTATTACTTAAAATGCAATAGTATAAGAGAGCTAACCCGACAAAGTAGACCCCAAACTGCCCATTTCCCATGCTACTAAACCAATGTTTTAAATTTCTTAAAAAATTTAAACTAAATAAATTTAGTTATCTAACGTCTCCCATTTTCCCGGTGATCAGACAAAAAACTAGTCAGTACAATGAATTTAATTTTTAAAAGATACTAACTCATTGTGAATTTGTTTGATGACATGTGTTCGTTGTCTTTCGAAAATTATTGCCATTTCATATTTTAATTTATGAGTAAATTATATAGTAACGTTACAATATAAAGTTGCTTAGCATATATGAAATTAAAATCGAGATGGAATGATGGATCTGAATGCAATTTATAAATGAGTGGGAACAAGGTTCATTGAAAATTTATTGACACTCTGCAATTTTGGATTTTATTTGCTAAGATCTAGCTTTGAAATTTGAATTCTTTTGTAGGTCATTATATATTGTTTTACACATATGTACATGAGAATTATGGAAAGATTATGTTTCAAGTTAGGATATGCATAAAGGTAAGAAAGCTTTCATATCAAAAGTGGACGGTTTTCTTCAAAGAGTGAAAGTTTATCACACAAGACTGGACGAATCTTCTTTAATTCTTTCGAACTTCACGTTGTGGGGCTTATCAACACTACTGCATGGAGAGCTTTCCAATTCTGGCAAAGGGCTGCTCGGAGGACTTAAGACACAAACGGGTAGGGGCAACTGAAGAAATAAAAAAGTTAGTTGATTTATTCTTGGTGAAAAAATGCGATTTTCACAGGGGAAAAAATGAATGCATTTCGTTAACGCGAAAATATCGTGGTGAAATAAAAACAGGAGAGGGAGTACGTAAACTTTCGGGGGAAATAGTATTATCATCTATGTAATGTGACTGTACTGTTTTCTGCGAACTGCACTGTTAAGTTTTCACTGGGGATGGTGTTCGGACTTCCTTCCCCGCTAGGGTTCTTGAGGATACCCTTCCTTCCGCTGCGCCTTGTCTGGGTGGCTTTACATACTTGGGTGATGGCACGCCTTTTTCCTCCCGAGACCTTTCTAATTATTCCTGGCTTTTCCTGGAGTGATCCTTCGGTACTTGCTGAAAAGGTTAGGTTACGCTTGAGGAGGATTTCAATGTTTACAGTTTCTTTCTCTTGTGGCTCCTCCTTGTTTTGAGGGAAGCGCTGGAATGGTGCCAATGTCAACCTTTCTGAATCACCTTTGTCACCACTTTCGGAAGGCTTGTATGCAGACGTTACTGCTTCTTTGCGGGGAGATTGTGTCTCGCTTTCGGATGAAATTGTGGCCGGTTTTCTTTGAGTTATTTTAACTCTCCAACCGGGAACCCGCTCTGAAAATAAGGGTTTTCCTTCTGTAAGCACTCTCGGGGTAGATAGGCGCTCTATTGTTTGTTGGCGGATGCCCGGCTTAGGACCTTCTGCTCCATCTTTCTTGGAAACAGGGACTTTCTTCATGGAAGCTGATGTAGGCTTTGGAGTTGGAGGCCGACTTTGCTTTGGCGAAGAATCTTCAAAGGAGGCGGAGTGTGGAGTAGACCAAGGGCGTTTTGAAATAGGAGCAGCATTACTACCTCCAGCTTTCTTTGCCGATCCAGCTCCGGTTTTCTTACTAGAAGTCCAAGGTGTTCTTCCCATTGATTTTGGTGTTGGAGTTGTCGTAGAAGTGGAAGTACTTGGGCGTGATCCATTGCATTCACAGTTAGCTGTGTATGGCCGTTTGCCCTTGTGGATTGAGTGGAGTCTTACCAGAGCTGAAACCAGAC
>JAHZND010004734.1:0-12027 GCA_027744115.1 Acrocyrtus sp. NNG-2020 | reverse complement strand
TAGCTGCAAAACCAACAGTCAGTTCCAGGAATGAATTGTCAGAAAAGGTCTCTCCAAAAATACGATGACAGGTCTCTTTAGCTAAAATTTTTAGCCATTCTATAGTACCCAAACTGGGATCGTACTCTTTAGATGATTTTTGGAAAAAGTAAGGATTTTCCCTGAACAGGATCCAACAGTATAAAACGTAGGAAAAGTAAAATACGCGAAGAAAATATGCCCATTTTAGACTTCCCTTTGATACTCTGTTATGCTTATTTTCAATTAGACATTTTGAACAAATATTTTGATTAGCAATTAGGTTGAATATTTTTAAAAGTTTCTCCCTATTAAACCAAAAGTGTTTTGTCACAAACAAATAATACAAGAATCCTGAGGCAGATTGAATCAGCAAAAAGTACGCAGATGGATTTTTCTTATGTTCCACCCCTGGAACAGTGATTGAGAGGCACCACAGATAATAAAGTAGAGAAAGTGTAGTCAAAATGCAACAAGCTATTCTTTGTGGCAGCCAAGTTTTAACAACACAATACGTCCTTGGAACATCTTCATTGATATCCGTAAGTACAGCTTTTACTCGAAAAGGACAGGCACAAGCGTAAAACGCGGTGTCAAAATAGACCAAAAGATACGTTAAAGTTGGAGAGCTGCAGTGACAGTGATCTTTTCCTTTCGTCATTTTTTGTTAAAATAATTTTTTACTGGTTAACTGTGTTAGTAGCTTGGCTCCTTTTTGGACAGAGTTACTACCTACCATGTCCTTCTACTCATATTTGTGCTTGCTATTTGTTGGTTGGTTAAACTGATGCGTTTCAAAATGTTTTCAAATGAGTTAATTAATAAATTTTAATCGTTTTAATTTTAATAATACTTTTGTCTGCCTGCCACTCCTTATTCTAAAACATTAATTTTCAGAAGCATAGTAAAATGTGAACTCGCAGAAACTGGAACTTTATAGACCAATTTCATTTCCCTTCACTTTACATATTTCATCGGACAGACACATTTTCTCTAAAGGTAGCTTCCCTTCCTTTCTAATTCATTTAGTTTAGAACTAGTTAAATTGAAAAACATCACAAATCCTGGAAGTGTATAAACTTTGTGCATGCATGTATGCAATATACGCTGTGCATCTATGAAAAATACAAAAGTTCTTAAATTGCACTTCCTTGTGCATTGCATTGTGCATAGAGCAATTGGAGATAGTCTAGTATAATCTACCTTGCAGCTCCAATTTTTCGACAAGTTGCAGGCTACATTTTGCGTCGTAGTAATTTACCAAAAAGATATTAAGCATAGCTCACATTTGAAATAAAAATTGAAAAAATTATATTAGTAGATATAGCTGCATTTTTGCACGGATATATAGTGTCTGTGACTTTTGCAACTGCCAATTCTATGTACATATGTATTAACGAATAGGGAGTAAAAACATGCTACATATTTGTAAATGCCTTGCATTTGTTAAAACTACGAATCTATACAACGTAAAAATATACTGCATAATAGAGTACCTATGTTGCTGACGCAATGCTACTATTTCAAAAGTGTTTGAATGTAAGTTCTTTATTGCAATGTTATATTCATGATGATGAGCAGGATACATGAAATAAACTGTTATTTTATTTTTATACAAATCTTGGAAATTGTCACTGAAACTATGACGTGGCTATTTTTCATTTCTTTGTCTAATTTAGTGTATTAACATTAAACGACAACATGAGTGGTGTTGAAATGAACTAGCAAATTATTTTCTCCAGCTTCTGACATCGTAATATTTTTTGAGTAGCGTTAAAAGTAGCTTGCACAGCTTCTCGGAAAGGATACACGCATGTGAAGTATGCTGCGTTTAAGAGGGCGCGGTAAAGATTGATTGATATATGGTGAAAACAGGCTAACTAAAATAAAATATTTGCACATAATACCAATATTACGCCATTAATATTGTTGCGACAATTTTTATAACCGTCGGATTACTAAAATTTAAAATTCGCATGCGCTTTTTACCTAAAATATGTTTTCTATTTGGTAAATATTGGAATTCTTAAAATTAGTACTAATTGCAGAAAAGTTGTGCAGCTATAAAATTTAGTATAGGTAATTGCAAACGTATTTTTTACATAGGTACCTGTTGCAAGTCTGTAAATGTAAATATTGGCGAATTAAGTAAACATTGAAATTTCATGCTGGCATTTTTCCTTCATGGCAATAAAAGTTATACTTAATTTAAGCCATAGAAAATGTCTTAGCTTTTGTATAAACCGAAGAAAAGTAACTATATTGAAATTCGTTTAGTTAGTGTATTTAAAGCATCATCATTTTGTCTCATTAGAGCTACATGAGTACATACAGAAGCAGCTTAACAGTTTTATGAAGAGAAACAAATTGGAGTTACTTTTCAATGATAAAATAACAAACTTAAAAGCAAATTCTTGTGGTTTTTGCGGAAAGAAAATGACCACTTTGACTAAATCCGCCATCAAAACAACTTTTTTTTGAACTCGTTAGCAAAAATGGCGAAAGTTATCAAAATAACTTTCTTACAGCACAACTCGTCCCTTTTTTTATTTTGCACTGTCTATGTCTGCACCCTGCGAATATAGAATTCCAACAATGAGTGGTGATCAGAAACATCGCGCTTTTACTCAAAACGTTTGGAGCGATGGCTCCCATGCTACCGCCAACTATCTAAAAATTTGTCTTGACGGAGCATACTTTCTTTGCGTGTGCCCTTTCCGTCTTAAAGTAGTTACCGAGAATAACTTAGGTGACAACAATAAGTCTCATTTCGTTGCTATATCATGGCTTCCTCAAAAAGTCCTTTGTGGTATTGTCACGAGCCTTGCTATTGTACAATACACAGCCAGCGCTACGGCACTAATCCCAGGAGGATCAAATGTAAAAAATCCTACTGCATATTTTAGGCTTGCAGAAACCGTGGTAGGATTGATCACCATATTGTCTGTTATAAAATGCCTGTGGTTTCGTAGGCGAGAATTCCTTGAGATAAGCAACTACATAATAAGTAACGAGTTTCCTCCGAGTTATGTAGCATCTCAAAGTGAAGACTCCAAATGGCGAAGTATCTCACGTTTATGGGGGAATGTGAGAATAACGTACTTGCTGCATCCATTGTACATCGGAAGTCCCTTGTGGTTAATTATCAGGTCCGTTCAGAAATATGGGTGGAAAAATGAGGATGAGGGCAACAAAGGGAACGTAAACTGGAGTTTGGGGTCCGCACTCCTTTCAATTGCTAAAATGGGCTACAATGGTGTTTTCCAAGATGGGAGGAAGTGGGAACAGACATGGATTAATATTTTATTAGGAGTGGCTGCCGCTGCTGGAAGGGTGTACAGGTGGGAAAGCGGATATATAACTGAAGTATATTAAATGAATAAGTTAAATTAAATCTTTCCAATTTTATATTGCAGGAACCTGTTAGTGTCTTACACTGACTATATTCTACTAGCTGCTGCTTTAGCGCTTCGAAAATCTGTGAGGTCCTTCATCCTGTCTCTTGAGGTTACTCCTGAGTTTGTTGGAAAACAGATCAAGGATACAAAAATTGGCAATGAAAATGTAATCACGGAAGGGGCAAAGCAATTAAATGAATTTCCAGAGAGGCATTGGCCGTACGTCAAAATCGGGTACTGGATGGTTAAGACGTTAGCAGAACTACTGAACGACCTATTGGGAACGGCGTTTGCATTTTTCGTGATTGGCTACATAATTAGCGCTGCAACAGCTTTTGACGATGTTTTCTCGGAAGGGTTTAACGCACTGGACATTATTTCGAGATTTGCATTTCCCCAACTTCAGTCTATTCTGATCCTACTAATTTGTGCTGATATTGCTCATCGGGTCAGTTCACATTTTTTAATTTTGCTCATTTTTTCAAAGCAAAGTTCTAGATGAAGGAAAGTATGAATTTTATTTTTTTATTATGTAGATGGACACACTTCTGCTGTGGTTATTTCTCGAGCGCAACCGGCGAGTAGTTCCAATACAGTGAGCTATTTATGACAGTGCACGAGCTGGAGACAAGAACAGTTGCGGTGAAAATATTCAATGCGCTATCCATTACGTATGACTTGTTGGCCAGTGTAAGAAATAGCTTATATATATAAACGTGCTTAAAACTTAATTACCTAACTAAAGTAGCATTAATTTTGCTTGCAGGTTCTTAGCGTAACCGTCACCTACTTTATAATATGCGTCCAGACGTAAGAATTGCGACCCGTTTCTTTACTACTCGTTCACTAGCCAGTTGCTAAACATTTATTACATTTACTCTAATTACTAAACTTGATGTCATTTAAATTGAACGGTAGTGTTTTGGTGGAAAAGGGGCGCTTTGATAGTAAAAATACTTTACACGAAATAAAGATTACCAAGCAATTTATCACGCTTTACTCTTGCCCATTTTAAATTTTCCTCCCTTTCGTAATGTCTAACATAAGAATTTCAAAGCTTAAAAATATTTCCTACTGCTTATCAAGGTGATAAATGAAAGAAAAATTAATTATTCCGATAGTGTAGCATTAACAAAATATCCTTAACAAAACGACGCTGCCATTTTAGGTTTTTACTCTTATATTGTTCATAATCTAGACTTACACTGGCCAGTAACGAGTACGTAATTGGCAGCGCGTTAATTATCTCCATCGAAACGGTGTTCGACTCCACCTCTAACAAAGTCACCAGCAGATCATCTAGTGGAATTCCTTTGCAGTTTGAATCTTCAGCAAGCCACTCTTTTAGCCTTTTCATCTGATTAAGTTTTTTCATAAAAAATTAGCAAGCTATATGCAAAATACATAGGAAATGGAATAATCAAGTTTAATTTATTTTCCCATCAATTATTGGTACCTCGGTACCTGATTGCAAGCGCTAGCGCACATTATGACGAATATTGTAGTATCCACCATACTCATTGTAGCCGATACCAAGTAAATGAAGTCAGAAAACTTTCTATCAAACAACTCATCCGTTGTTGTGGCATACACCATGATTGCAAAAATCACATAAAATCCAAACACCATTCCAAGCACTTTGTTAATTAAACCAGTTAATTTTTTTAGTGCACAATATTGCTTCTTTATTCTAGCCCACTCTTCCCGGGCTATAGATTCATCAACTTGTAATTCTTGTACTTTTCTGATTTCACTGCGATTCTTGTCAATTGTTTCGGCAGCTACATCAAGAGTCTTGACAAATGCATTGACCGACCATCGAAATGTCAGTCCAGTGGTTATGATAAGATAGCTGCAATAAACAGTAACTAGCGCGCTGAAAAATGGACCAAAATTACTAGGGTACAATGCTAAAACGACAAATAATATGAATTTTTTAAAAACAATATGAAAGTAATTATTGATCTCAATCTGTCCAACCTTTGAAATAATCCGATGATGGCTGCTACTCCAACAGCCAGTTCCAGAAATGTGTTGTCCCAAAAAGTCTTCCCAAAAATACGATGGTGGGTGTGCTTAGCTCTAACTTGAAGCCAATCTATGAGACTCACATCGTCAATATTACTTTCATTTCTATGCGGAAACCAAAAAGAACTTTCAATAAACTGGTTCCAGCTGTGCAAAACGTAACCTGAGTAAAGAACGCGAAGGAAGTATGCCAGCATTAGACTGCCCTTTGGGGGAAGATCACGGAAATTTTTGTTATCGACTTGACAGTAGTTACTATTTTGCTTTCCTACTAGATTAAAAATTTCCAAAATTTCTCCCTGATTAAACCAAAAACACTTAACTATGTATATATGGTACAGAGCGCCTGTAATGCACTGGATCAATATAAAATAAGCTGACGGATTTTTCTTATTCCCACTTTCTGGAAGGCAAACCTTGATAGCCCACACATAGTACAGGAGACAACACGTACTCAAAATGGCACAAGCAATCTTATGTGGAAGCCAACAACTTGCTGTGTAATGTGTTTTTGATGCATCTTCGCTGCTGCTGCATGCTACTGCTTTTATTCGAAATGGACAAATGCAAGCATAAAATGTGGAGTCAAAGTAGACCTGAAGATAATTCATTGTGCTGATTCGAACGAGAACCTTTTAGCCTTTTAACTATTTTTCAGTAGCTATTCTTGAAATGATAATTTAAGACTGAATTTAAGAATTATGTAAAATACACGAAGTTTTTTATAATGAACCTTGTAGTTACTTCTACCTAATTATACGCATTGAAATTGTTGTCACTCCTTTATCAGGAAATTATTAAATTACTAGAAAAATCCAATCGGAATAAGCTTTAGACTGTCTCACACAAGAGAGCTTTCAAATATATTATAAAGTTAGCGCTAATATTTCTAATCAGTTAATTTGATAATTCTTGCGAACTACAAAATACTTAAAAGCATCATAGAATTCGAAATGATGCAGAAGCGCTGGTCAAACAACTTGCCAAAAAGTACACCGCACCCGAACTTTTTAGAAATTACTCATTGACACTCTTTTATGTCTTTTGGTACTTGGTGACGCCCTGCGTGAGCGATGTGGTGGGTTAGAGGTAAAGCTTTGTGCAAAAGTTCATTTTTCTTTCGTTATTCGTTTATCAATAGAAAGTTTGCATGCTTAATTTGAAACACCGTTCAATTTTTATTCAGATTAGTTTAGACTGCATTACTTTGAAGCTGTAGTCTTGAGTATTTATCACAGACTACATACAATTGTGTTGTATAAAAAGTTAAAATCAGCAAAGAAACATATATTTCTTTAAGCCTTGGGTGAGAAGGTCTTACAAATAACAAAGTTGTAATATCTAAACGATGGGAAATAATGCAGCAGAAGCAATGCCGCAATTATTCTGCCTATTTCTAGCCATTTTTATGTAGCCTTGGTCACCCCAGTCCTCTCCCCACGAATTCTTGACAAGATAGTAATCCTGTTCATTCTCAGTACCATAGCCAACTACAAGAACAGCATGATCGAGTTTTTCAGAGGAGCATTCCTCTTCGTAGTAAACTCCGTCTGCGTACTGATGAAATCTAGTGTGATTTGCATCAATTGCGACTGAGATCTGCCAAATGACAAAAAACCGTAAAGATATGATCAGGAGTATTTTTCTAAAAGTTAATTTTACAGATCATTTTAAAAATTAAAATAAATAACCGGTCCAACACTGGCGACCGCATCCCTCAAAGCAGTCTCGTCTCCCTGTTTAATAACAGAATACCCGAAATCATTTGCTCCAACGTCCTCCACTTGAAAGCGACACGTATCCTCCTTAGCTTCATATCTGGTGAATTAGTGACGTAAAACCACAATGTCATTGTTTACAGCACATAAATGACCCCATAACAATTTAGCGAATACTTACGGATAGCTTTCTTCTGTATCAACTCCTTTGTTTTTCTTAATGTATATAAATGCACGCACAGAAGCTCCTCCCCCACAAGCTTGATTACCCTCAGACCAAGAACAATCCATAAGATTCTGCTCACTTAGAGAAACCAACTTCCCAAATTTCCGCATGTGCTGGCCTTCGAGCGCTCCAGTCTGAAATTAATGCTATGGTATCGTGATACGTTACACCCAAGCAATGTCTGTAATTTAATCTCCAACTAATCCACACTAATCTATGCGTCTAGCGTTACCGCAGAAAATGACCAGCAACTTCCACATAGTCCTTGATCCTTCACAGGAGTGACGTATCCCTCCTCTCTCCAGTCAACTTCGTCGGGAGCCTGAAAGTTTTCCGGCGCTAAGTACAGCAATGGTTCTAGTCCAGTTTCAACACCCTTCGTATCCGCTTTGTAGCCATTCATCAAAGAATTAATTTCGGAGGTGAGCAGATCCCCAAACTTGTTCATTTTTAGCTTGAAGCCATTCCTAGAATTCCTGTTATGGTTGGCAATCATCTCTCTCTTTTCCAGGTAGACTTGCATACGGAACTCTTCCTCAATCTCGTTAGAGTAAACTTTAGAGTAGCGGGACTGGAAAGGCACAAAAGGCAAGTTAATTATTAAGTAGCTCATTACAACTATTCATAGTATAAATAAAATCGTTTCTATAATTCCACCTTAAATGTTTCCCATTCGTCTTTAATTAAACTATTTATAGCTAATCCGGTAGCCGATACAATGACTAGAGTCAGCACCTGAAAAATTAAGACCACTTTCATTTTTATTGCTAGTTCTACACCGAATTCAAGGCTAAGAGCGCTACTCCACAGAAACTTTATATGTAGCTCTTATATGAAAACTAAATTAGGTCTTCCACAGAAGAAAATATTATATATGAAACCAAAATGGTGAGTCAGCTAGTTACTGCTTACCCTTCGCTTCCCTACTTGGTAGCTGGGAACGCATGAACTTGTCTTTACAATTTGAGAATGCATAGCATAGCATATCCAAAGCGCTCGAGAGATTGCTTTATCAATTTCCTTCATGACAATTGCACATAAATATAATCCAAGGAAGTGGGCGGAATTTATCCTAGCAAATGTGCTTCTACAAGCAAACTTAGCTACTTCCAGTTAGCAAAATTCGTTGTAGTATTTATAAATACTATGACATGGCATGAGACAGCATATGTGTCAATAAATATATACGTTAGCGTTTTATTCAGGATTGTGTATTACGAATAATTTAGCTTATTATGCCGTATAAAGTAAAATTGTTTATTTAAAAGAACAAAGTTTCAAATTTTAATTTACATGATTGTAAGGTCGTTGAATCAAATGATGATATACAACATCGCTTAGTAATTAGATTTAAAATCATTTTAAAGCAATTTTTTTTAAAAAAAAAGTCTACCGGCCCAACACTAGCTACGGCATCCGCCAACGCCTTTTCGTTTCCATTGGGTTAAACTCCTCTTTTATAAAATCGGAAGCCGGAGTGGGAAGCATCAATTGCGACAGAGATCTGTAAGGTCGTTGAATCAAACGATGATATACAACATCGCTTAGTAATTAGATTTAAAATCATTTTAAAGCAATTTTTTTTTAAAAAAAAAGTCTACCGGCCCAACACTAGCTACGGCATCCGCCAACGCCTTTTCGTTTCCGTTGGGAATGGAACCAACTCCTTTGCAGGTTGCCCCAACATTTTCTGCCTTAAAATTACATCTGCCTCTGTCACGAGCTTCGTACCTATTAGATATTATATAATTAAATTCACAAAATTTTTAAATATTAAGCTATTGAAACATTTACTAAACGGGGTATTACGGGTAGCCCTTTTCTGTATTGATTCCTCCATTTTTCTGGATGTATCTGAAAGCGTTGTTCATCCATCCGCCGGAGCAGCCCTGGTTACCTTCAGGCCGAGAACAGTCGACAATATTCTGTTCACTTAAGGAAACCAACTCACCGTACTTTCGCATGTGCTGACCTTCCAATGCTCCAGTCTGTAGTAGAAATGACATGCAAAAACATGAAATATGTACCCAGATTTTACTCATAATTAACGGAATATTTTCAGATCATTAATACCGCAGAAAACGCATAACAGCTTCCACACTGTCCTTGATTCTTCACGGGAGTTACATATCCCATATTTCTCCAGTCTACCTCCTGTGGAGCCATAAGATTTTCTGGTGCTTGGAAGGCCACTTTATTCTCATTAGTTTGTGTCTCGTTTGAAATAAGTAAGCATCCTTTTGACATGGAACTAAATTCGTGAGTGAGAAGATCCCCAAATTTGTTCATTTCCAGTTTGTAACCACTCTCGGAATTTTTGTTGTGATTGGCAATCATCTCCCTATTCTCCAAGTAAATTTTCATGCGCAACTGCTCCTCAACTTCACTAGAGTAGGCCTTTGAGTGAAGGGCCTAGAGAACAAAAAAAGTAGCTGATAAATACACAATTAATATTTCGACTATGTGTAATTCATGAAAATTTTACCTTAAATGCTTCCCACTCATCTCTAAGCTGACCATCACTGCTTAACTCAGCAGCAACAACGGCAATGACCAGAGCGAAAACTCCAAAAAGTAGCAACGGTTTCATTTTTACTGTAAATTAGCTGCGATAAATTTTCACAACCTGAAGGAACTAAAGGAACGAAAAAAACTCTTAAACGTGGTAATAATTAATTGCTCACGCAACTGCTCAAAAAATGTATGCGGTATTGCGGAATAAAACTTTGTTCCACATGAGCTTACTGGACCACTCTACAAGATTATTAATAGTGATTTGATGCGAAAGTAAGTGCTACGGTATTTATATGTTTGGCAATTTTAGCTAGTTTAGATGTTCCAATTTCTGAGCATCTTTGTCTAAAAACCGTTTAAAAATGTAAGCAGAGGTTTCACTTTCACGGTAGTATTTAATTAATATATATTTACAGTAAATAAATTTTAATTCCAACTCATTTTTTTTTCATTTAAATCAAAATAGCAAACATCACTTGAATAAAAGTATTATCCAGCAACTGTGTTTTATTACCAGGTAATTATCATGCTGAGTTTGCTCTCGGATGCGTAACCCACTTGCTAATTATCTATACTGCAAGTTCTATTTTAATATCACAAATATTGTCTTACTCTAAATTTAAACGGTTTTGCTGTAATATGCCTAAAAGTGAAACCAGAAGTGAGACTATGCTAATATTATCGTTATTCTTATCAGTCATTGTCGTGCAGCAGATCTGATTAATAAATGATTGCGTAATGGGGATGGTTAATCCTAGGCAGCAGACGAAAACTATTCTGCCCATTACATACTTATCTTCTCATATTTAATATTTATCCGCTGATACGTTAAACGTCGATGAAATTTCTAAACATCTAAAACGAAATCTCCATTTGCAAAATTACTCATCAGGAAGGTATCGCGGCGCTCAACCATAGAGCTACAGTTTCTACAAAATCAATTTTTGTAAAATATATTTAAGGATGAAACCTTATATGACCGGGTATATGATTCATTTTTTGATATCGTAACTACTGAAATTTAAACTTTGCCCAGCTTTCATTGCGGACCAAATTGGCCAATATTGGTTTCCATCTTACGCTTGAACGCAAATAATGAAGTAGGTCACAGTCATCCCTAACATCTGAAAAGGCATTATTCCACACTGGTATATTCAATTTAAAATATTTTTTAAAAAATGAATTGACTATACTGAATTGTTTCATATTATATCAACTATCACTTACCCCAGCCAACAAGGTATAGGTAATTGGCAAGGCATTAATTATTTTAATGGAAACTGTATTGGATTCCAGCTCCAGCAAGGTGACCAACAAAGTGTCAAGTGGTACCAACATTCGATTGGATTCTTCGGATAGCCACCATTTCAGTTTGTCCATCTAATTTAGTTTTAAAATTGTAAAAGTTTAATCTACCAGGGCGTCGCAAAAATATCGTATTTTTTAAATTTCATACCAGTTTGCAAGCACTTGCAGAGGCAACTACAAATGCCATCATATCAAACATATATACCAGAGTCATCACAAGGAAGCTCCACCCGACGTACTTTCTATCAAAAAGCTCATCAGTTGTGGTGGCATAAACCACTATGGAGAAAATCACAAAAAACGCAAATGTCGTTCCAAGCATTTCATTGATTAAATTAGTTAATTTTTTCAGGGCACAATACTGCCCTTGTATTCCCGCCCATTGATACATTCTTCTTCCGATTTGTTGCTGAAATACTTCTAGTTTGGTGACATTGTCATTCCTAGGATAGTTGCTATCATCAGGTTTAGTAGTCGCTTCCAAACTTTTCACAAATGACTTGACGCATGAATGGAACATTATCGCTACCGCTATCATAAAATATTCATAATGAATTGATGCCACCAAGCTGAAAGGTTTAAAAAGCATGCATTATAGTAACAATTATTATTAGTAACAGTCAAAAAAATCTCAGTTACTAATAATATAATTTTTAATAACTTGTGAAAAAACCCGATAACTGCAATTACTCCAACAGACATTTCTAGAATTTGGTTTTGCCATTCTACAGGTCCCAATAGTTTATGAAAGGTAGATTTGACTGCTATTGCCAGTGAATCTGCAACACTCTCGTTAAAAGTACCTTGGTCCATCCTC
>JAHZND010004733.1:8493-35553 GCA_027744115.1 Acrocyrtus sp. NNG-2020 | reverse complement strand
AAATTTTTTTGCAACAAATTTAAAGAAAGGATGATGCGCAGTACTTGTGACAGTTGTACGCTAATTCAATGACTATTCGCCTCTCATCCAGAATTGCATTGAGATCTTTCCAAGTTTGTCCGAGACTGTCAGCCATTGCTGCATACACCTCTGCACGTGGCTTTTGTGTCGCAATCAGGCTGTCAGCTTGACGGAGTAGTTCCTCCACTGGGCTCTGTTTTGACTATCATTATCACCCAACAACAAAATCCATATCAAATGACACCCTTCATCTTCTATTTAAAAAAGCTACTTGAAACTGGTTGAAAGCAAAACGTTTCAGGAAGTTTTTTTTCCTGGATGAGAATAATACTGCTGATGATGCTCATGATGACGGCGTGATTCATTTTCCTTAAGGAAAAGCCAAAAAAACAAATTCTCTCTCACCTGAAGGTTTTTAATAACTTGGCTATGATTTTTCAAGTAGTCTTCAGCTTCTGGGAGGTTGTCAGGTAACTTGAGCAGGTTTGGCGACAGCTCGATTATCTTCAAGTGGAGCGCTTGATGGGGCGTCTATTGCAGGACAAAGAATACAAAAAGCAAACTGGTTAATTGCTCATTACTGATACATCTCATTTATGCCATTTCTCATCAACATTATATCTCACAAATGCGCCGGAACGAAAACATCTTAATCGGCTTAAAAAGCATTTTCCTTTTAAGCCCACAAATTATTTGTTTACAGCTGCGTTACTATTTTTTTTCCTCTATTAAAAATACAGTAGCAACAGCAGTGTGGGATCATCATCGGTTCTCAGAAGAAATCATTTGCAGAACTCCATTTTCCATTGACCCTTCATGATCCCGTCAAAATCAAATCCTTCTTGGATGTTAAACTGCGCGATTAATTTTTTTTTTCAAGTAAAACTTGATTGGCATTTCCTATAGTCATATACCGATTTATACTTCTCGTTAAATGAGACAACGTCTCATTCTCATTCCACGAGAAATTCTGTCTCAAAAGGAGTGTCTTTGTCATCACACCACAGCGCATACTTTCTGTCATCAGCAATCTACTGCTGTGGCATAAGACTGAAACAAAACAAAATCTGCGAAGCGGTGCTCTTTGCACAGATTTTTGTGAGTCTCTTCCTCATCATAGCTCAGCGATGTGAGGATTATGAAGATGAGCTTTTAACGAGAACAAGTACCTTTTGACTTTTCCTTCTCTGCAGAGAAGACGAGCATCATCCCATAAAAAAAATGATTGGGAGTATTGTTATTAGTGTAGCTTGACAGTCATTGCCATTACCATGTACTCATCAGTGTCATTGGCTGGTGTCTGTTCTCAAGTCACTCCATAATTGAATTAGATGGAGAGTGAAATGATTACAGCTTTAGCGTTCCACCTAAAACTTGAGCCATGAAATAAAGTGGGGAGATCAATAAGCGTCATTGCGAGCTGACAACTATCAACTGCTAGCGCAATGTCGTCATGCTGGAAGGAGATAAGCAACCGGTGATTTTTAATATGGATTTTTTAGCGAAATTATTTAAAACAATTATAGCTTTTGAATGAGGTTGCGAGAAGGGCGAAATGTACTATAAAAATTAATAATAAATTGGAGGACAACCTGTACGCTAAAGTCAAGGGCGATATTAAATTTAAAAAAATTGAAATTCCCACACATTATATTTATTCATGCGAGTTGCGTTCTTGGCATTGGGAGTGAAAATTAGCAATAAATTATGCGCGGAGTGAAATAAATGGATTTTCTTGGAGGTTTGAGTTCCGATAGCGCTATCACATTATTGTATGACTCACCCTACCTGAATTTAGAGTGCACCCGAGCGGAAATTCAAAGAGGGTGACGTAATCCATATTATAATTATAGAAATTTAATAACGTGACATGAGCTAACATTGAAACTATTTCCGTTCCTTGTGCTGACAGAACGTTATTTTTAGTAGTGCCACCTGGCTAAGGTCAAACCGGACTATTTTTAGACGAGAGCGGAGCGACGCGCGAAAAAAAACCTTTTTTCTTATAATTGACCAAATTAGTCGAGCCGCAGCAGAAGTAAAACATTTGGTTTTAAGTAGCTTGCAAAAAAACGTTCATCAGCTCCACGGCTCATATTTCAATTTAAAGTATTAATATGAACAGAGAAAATGCAGCGAGAGCATCTAGGTAAAAGCATTACCACGGGATGTAGTCACCACTCTTTTCCAAACTGCGCAGAAATAAGCACTGAAATTCAAATTGAGTATTTCTCTCTAAACATAAATAATCTCTGAACAAGAAAAAGGTAGAAATTCTTCGCAGATTTTCAGCATTTCATACTGAAAATCGCACAAAGTCATAAAGTACGCATGAGAAAAGGATGGAATTCAATTCACGGTTTGTGTTCTCTCTCTCCGTGCTAAAATACTGAAAACCGCTAAGCAACCTTGATAAAAAAAATAGGCAGAACAAGTTTGCAATTAGCCTCTCTGCTGTGATCTCAGCAAGAGTATAAAAAAAATCTTTACAGAAAACATTTTTAGCGTGCAAAGAAAATCTCAATCTCGGTTGGATTCAACGAGCCCTTTTCTTGCTACAGCGATGCACATTTTGCTGCATTTCAGAATCATTTCAGTTTTCAGAATGACTGTTTTCAGGTGACAGAATGGAATGTACCACTCTCGCAGCATAACATACTGTATAGCATACAGCCATATAGCGCCATTTATAAATCTCAAAATCGATCAAACATTGCAAAATCTTCAAGGAAATATTATTTTGGGCTTTCAGTACAATGGAGTTTTGTGCTGCTGCGCTGATTCTACTAGTGCTGCACAAATCTGCCTGTGTTTCTCAAATCTTTTTAAAAAATTCAACTTTTGTGCAATATTTTTCAAATCTGCAGAGGAAATACAGCAGGATGAAAAGATCCTATCATTTAAATTTATGCTTAAAGTTTTAAAAATTATGCTGGTGATTTTTTTAAAAAAAGAAATGCTTTCGGACGAATTGGAGAATACAGGGAATGATTTGTAAAATAAGTTTGCATTACACGCTGCATAAGTAGATCATAGACAAAGATAAGAATTGCCGGCAGAGTAGTTTTTTGTTGCAAAAGTTAGACTTCTTATTTTTATAGGATTATGTATTCCACATAAATTACAGGGTTATTAATACAGCCAAGCTGTGAAAGCGAAATTGGTTCCCAACTAGAGAACCCTGGCATGAAACAACTTTAGCAAAAATCCTGTTCTACTGAACTGTGCAAAAAGCGGAGCCAACGAGTGCAGACCGACTGATTACTAGTACAAAGAAAGTAATAACTTTTTAGCACAGTTGAACGAACCGTTAGGTAGTAAAAATTGGATTAAATCTTCAAAAAAATATATATTTTTATTTTAGAATGGAACAGGATCGAAGACTGGTTTACACGAGGAGAAAAAAAATGCTGGCATTTTTATTGCATCCGAATTGCACACAAAAGTTAAATCTCTTATGACGTAATTTCGTTAATCAGTCTGTAGCTGTGCCACTTCTCCCTATCCTAAAGTTATTCCCATTCAGTATGCTCCTAATCTGTAATAAAAGCTGAGATGTCTAACTTTAAATGAAAATTAGGGTAATCAATAAGCTTTTAATGTCACACAGACAAAAAAAAGAATTTTTAATACTTTTCTTTATTACAGACAAAGTACAAGGGCAATAGCATTTTTATATGATTTGAGAGCTCTTCCACAAACTGTAAAGTTAAACTTGAAGTACTGTTGACGGAAATTGGTAGCCAGACAAAAGGGAGAGTAGCAAATGAGATGACTAAGATGGATGAGTGTCAGCGAGACGTCATAAAAATTTATGGAATGTATTCCAGATAAGCTTACATAGCTACTTACGGGATGGGCTCAAGTGCACAACTACTTTTTTTTATTTTGTTTCGACTCTTGTTTTTTTTGCAAAATAGATGAATTGATCACCGAGATCGTCATCATGTATGCGAAAAACAATCAATCATAACTAACTGAATTGCTATTTAGGTAGTCAGCGCGCTAAGAAAAACGTGGTGCCACCAATCATCATCAAATTACTTTCCCGTTTGCTATCTTTACGACAACCAGGAACTGGTATGACAAGCTGTCAAGTATTTTTGCCAAATTTGGACCCACCACTTTACTCAAGTATGCTTACCTTATATTGATAACACGAAAAGTAAGCAATGGAAAAGCATGAAAGCAATTACATTTTAGAATAGTTCCTCTCCTCATACATAAATCGCATCTTTCTAGAATTTCTACTTGAACAGGAGCTCTTTCCCTATAACTTCCGGAATTTTGCCCGTCGTCGGAAACAAACGGACCATTTTCTCTTCCGGTATAAGATAGCAATTTGCATTCTTTCCTGTACTAGTCAGCTCATATATCTCAGCCCCATTTCCACCTTCCATCCTTTAAAAGAACCGGTACAATGAAGCTATTTGAGGATAGAATCCCGCTATTCCCTCAGTTTTCATTCTGAAACAAAATACTTCTTTCACAGACACAAACTGGAAAGAAAAATGTTTTTTACAAACGTGAGAGAACCGAAAAACTCGTACATGTGCGAGGAATAACCCGTCTTATTTCTTCTTCTTCAAAAAATAAGAAACGACGATGATGTCAAGGATGACCTACAATGTAGGGTAGTAAAAAGGAAAGCCATGCGGCTGCCTGCTCACTCTTAAAGAGGACATTTTCCACGGTTTGTATATTTTTACAAGGGAAGAAAACATGCATCGGAAAAATCCAGATGCGCTCTCTTCCTTCCTTACATAGCAAAAATATTTTCAAGGAGTTGAAATTCTTCACTGATCCACTTCACCAGTACAAATGGTCTTTGGCAATTTACTGATTGTAAAAAAGAAGTCTTTAAAAATGTGAAACGCCAACGAGAAATAACCCCTAACCAGATCGTAAGTCTGTGTACTTTAGAATGGAGACCAACCATGAAAAAAATG
Source organism: Acrocyrtus sp. NNG-2020 (assembly GCA_027744115.1). Lineage (NCBI taxonomy): Eukaryota > Metazoa > Arthropoda > Collembola > Entomobryomorpha > Entomobryidae > Acrocyrtus > Acrocyrtus sp. NNG-2020. The sequence continues at coordinate 30,583 of JAHZND010004733.1, read as the reverse complement.
TGCTCTGAGAAAAAAAAATATCATTTTTCTTTATTTTTGTTTTTGCTTTTTGACATACTCTTGACATTTCCAAAATATAGTGCGCACTCATTTATTACCCATTTTCGAGACAGCTTGAAAAGTAGCAGATTAAATTATCATACTTTTCTGCACACAGCAACAATAAAGGAGCACAATCAAGTGCAATATTTCCACCTAATTGTGCGCTCTGTCTAGAACAATCTGGAAATGAGAAATGATGACTAGGATGTGTAGCATGTGCGTCCTTATTTTATCTTTTTTTCGAGCAATATAGGAAAAAGGGGTTGAGAGAATGCTCATTTCGGGAAAACGTTTCTTTGAGCTTGCTAAAACAGAAAATATATTTAGCTCACTAACTACGGATCTGTGAAAGGGAAGCGCACTGATTGAGGCTGAGAAGTTTTAGGAAATGGAATGAGCGTGTTATTTCATCTACATCATTTTCCTATAAAAATATACCGTCTGCATTGGTCGATGTGGCAAGAGATTTTTTTTGGAACGGATGATGCCAAGCATAAAAGGGAGGTGACCAAGCTGAACGATGGAAACCCTGTTCATCTCTCACTTTAGTTGATTAGCAGGAGGCGCATGCACAACATCTACAATTTTACATGCTGCACTCCCTGGCCTCATTGAAATGATTGAAAGTGAAAAAAAATTATAAATAGCTTTGCTATGATCATCATCGCTACACCACCATCCCCGTAAAATAAATAAATAAACAATGAATGTTTAGGCGTGAATGTGTGATTGATTAGATGATTGGCATAATACTAACAAAAATTACGGAAATTCTTAAAATATTTTTCTTTCAATGTCTAACCTGAAGGAGAGCAATGACAAGTCTGGTCGGGGAACATTTGGAAGTGGTGGAAGTGTTTGACTCCATCGCAATCGTACTGATTGTTGTGGTCTTTGCGAGGCTACTACTAATCACCGCACCACCTCCACCACCACCACCACCCTCGCCATTCACTACGTTGAGGATATTACTGGCGGTGTTTGTGGGGGGAGCTTGTCCCTCCTGCTGACTTCCACTGGAACTCTGTCGGTGGAGATTGAAGGAAGAGCTGCAGGTGCTCGAGCCCGGATTTGTATAGTGTTGATGATGGAGGAGGCTGGAGTTGTCTTCGTCGGCGTCCCCTCCGCCATCATCCCCCATGTGATCGGAGAAGGAGAGCTGACTGGAAGCAGTGGACATGGGGCGTGGGAGGGATGACTGATGTTGCTCCTGCTCCTTCTGCTGGTGATTTGTTCCAAGCCCTACATCTGCCATGATGAAAAATGTTGTGCACAATCACTACCAATTCCGGAGGAAATATGCCTCATTTACACTTGCTAAACAGCTTCATTCAAAGGCACCATTATGCCGAAGAAGTTTTCGAGGAAAGCATCCAATACAAAAAAAACTGACGTCACGTTGGTACGTGCGTGCAGCCAGGCACGACTTTCACAGTTGTAAGAAGCATAGAATGTGAAAGCTACACACTCTTATGAATTCACCAACTCATTAAGCGCATTGTCGCGAGTGGCCTTATCAGAATTCATACAAATTCACAATCGTCAAGTTTTTATAGCAATGCCTACTTCTGAGACCCTGTTTTAGTCCAACAACTGCATTTAAAGTTACTACTCTCCCAACTATTTAACGTAACTATGTGCGTGGCGCCAACACTGCATTTTTTTCAGAAATACTTTCAGGGGAAAAATTGCTCACTAGAATTTTTTAATTTACTCTCCACACATTTTATTCCCACCTTCTAAAAATTAAACGCCACAATCCTCTATTTTTTTCAGGAACGCTCAAAATGTTTTTAAAAAAAGTAGTTTTTCCAAATCAGTACTCCTCGAAATTTCATCTTTCTCACAACAGTGCCAAACTCAATCACACTGCCAACAGCCGATAAAATGAAAACACAAAGGTTGGTGAATTAGTTATCTAGACGAGAAATAAAATGCATTCAAGTCGTAAGTATCGAGTAGGTCGTTTTCTCAACAGACTTTCGAGCAGTCTCACATGTCGCACACTCAGCCCTAAAACTTCCCGTAAATATATAAATTTTTTTTGTTCTCTTGGAGTAAAACTGTTTGCTCCAAAAACTGCCTAAGCTTTCGTGCTTGTGAGCAAAAGCAAACAGCGTTGTTCAAAAAAGAGAATTTTTTTAGTGAGCGTGTGGCATGATGTAATGTGGTCTCCCCTTCTTCACTCGTTCGTCGTCCGTGAATGACTGGCTTGTTGGTTAGCTCTCCTCATCATCATTATGCTTCCCCTGTCGCTCATCATGACGATGCGAGAGGCTAAGACTCCAAGACCAACAAAGATCTCACATGTAATATTTTGCCACTTTGACGATCAGCCTCTTCTTCTTCAAGCTCAAAATCCCATCACCATCATATATCTATCCCGATTACATGAATATCTTTTGCCACCGTCTCCGCAGTATGCTCTCTTCTCTGCCTGCATGCCTGCCTTCACCAACACAATGTACATTTTTTTGCAATCAATATCAATACATTTTCCACCAAAGACAATCTTTTTCTTTCAAACAAATCGCAATCGCAAAAAAAATTATGTAATAAATGTTTTTACTACTTTATGCTCTTCCAATGTAAAAATGCTGCTCCTGTTTTACATGAGAAAAAATGTATATCTTTCTGCTGGCATCAACTGAGAAAAAGACTAAAGAGCCTGTTCATTTTTATCCTCTCGCTTTTGTTCCTCCTTTGTCGAGAGAGGAAACAACAAGTGCACTTGTTTAATATTTAAATAGTACATGACTAAAAGGTGTAGTTCGGGTGGTGTGTGTGCGATTATTATAGAGCTTAAAAAATATATATATTTTTTTAGCAGAGAGTGGATGAGTTCATCGGGGTGAAGATGACGATGATGATGAAGATGGGGTTGCACTTTTTGGAGTACAAAATTTTTGCCCGTCTTATACAATTCCAAAACCAAAGCAGACACAAATTCGCACCAAAAAGTGCTTCTCTTGTTTGTTGATGTACTTGATGGCATTCACTACAGAGGAAAAGGACTTCCAAATTGACTAATTTCGAGCCGACATGTGTCTACTAGAAGCTAACAGCATATTAAAAGCTGGACTCATTATTCCGTGGCAGTGGCACAGCAACTGCGCATTCCATGATCATATGATTCGCTGATTATCGAGATAAATAAATATATTCACAGTCCTTATTGGTCTCTCTCGCTAATTACTACACTTTACACATTTTCCTAGCTGTGCTCTACAAATAAAAACACTTTTATTTCTGTGAATAGCGATGCGGATCGGGTGAAATGGTAATTGTGACTTCTTTTTCTCATGAAAGGGTGTCCTCACACCATAATACTTCCCATGCTTCTCCTGTAACAAAATAGCTCGAGAGAAAAAATTAGAATCTCCGGACTATATGAGCATAAAGTGCATGCATAAGCTGATAAACTCTTTTTTTTATATTTATTAGCGCTAGAAAATGGAGAACGTTAATTTTAGGTTGTGAATTTGTGAAGTTTATATACCATCTCTTCTGATGACTATAAGAGGGCAAAGGGGCAGAATGAAACAGTCGTATCACTTTTCAGAAGAGAAAAGGCGAAATGAATGTTTTTTAGTTGCATGTGGTTGTTGAGTTGGGCAAGGATAAAATAAAGAGTGACTCACTTCTTAAAAATCTATTATACTCACAGCTTGAAAAGTTGTTTACTTAAGTAGACTTATCTAGCAGCGTTTACTAGCACAACATGTCCATCCAAATGTTGCATCTGTCAAAGGTTATTAGAGTGATAAGGATAATATGCTTAAAATTAGTTAGCTATCTTTGAGTGACGGTGGAGCAGCTTCAAAAAATATGAAATTAGTGGCAATTAATTCGTTAAAATCTCCCCTCCAGTCTTACGAGTGTACGACATGTAGCATTTTCCATTTTATCCGTGGGTCTTCTGTCTTCTCAAACAATTGTGGATGGGTTCTCCTCCTAATAAATATATTCATGAAAGGAGCCAGTAAATAAAGAGAATTTCAGCTCAAGTGGAGTAAACGAGTTCACTATGTGAGATTGGTCGTTGAAGTTGCAGTTTGCATTCTGAGATTTTTTTTCCTACAGACTGATTTTATTTTTTTTCATAGGATACAAAATATACTTTTTTACGATGGCAGTGAAGGAAGGCTTATGAGAAAAAAAGGAAAGAATATATATATTTTTTGTGCGGAAATGTCGTATGGAAATTAGCTGAGCTCTGGCGACGCTTCATTTTCAGGGGAAAAAAACTTTCTTTTTAGACTTTCTGCTGATCCAAATAAAACAAGAAAGGTAAATAGTATCATGCCTTTAGTTGGCACGAGCATACGACACACGATGACATTGGCGATGGCACTTTTTTCCTGGCAAAAGTTTTTTCCCCCTTCGAACTTGAAACATTTTAGTGTGTGCCATTAAATGAAAAAAGTGTATGATGATATTCTTCACGATTTTTTTTTAAGAATTGGTTTAAAAGCGAGTCCGTATTTATGTTATCATGCTCTGAATTTAGTGAGGTGAGGATGTGTATAGTGTGCAGTTTGGAAACAACTGTTTTTGTCGCTTTTTTACGATAAAAGTCCCTTGTTACCAAATATTTTATGCGCTACAATGCCAGTAATGAATCGGAACGGTTGATTGTGAAGGAGCAAAGATGTAAAAATGACACCAAACAGGAGTTCATTTACGAGTGAGAAAACGGCAATAAAAATAAATCTATTTTTATTTATCTCTAGAGAGCTCTTTCGAAATACGAGGGAACTATACTTTTCTACAGCTCGAAGTCAAATACTCATTCAAAATTAGTATGCAAAAAAATCTGTTGCTATTGCATAAAAAAAACTTATATCTTTGAGGACAAATTTTCTGAAAATGATTATTTACCGGTTTGTTGATAAGTAAAGAATTATAATTTTTTTGGCAAACTAAAGCTAATTAACTGAAACGGAGCAGTACAGTCTGTAATGCAAAAAGTAACTTTGATCAAAATATATATACATCGATGAGAGTCAAATTCAGTCAATTATTAAATATCTTTCCAAGAGTTTCCTGTTGCACCTTACGGAAGCGGTCCATGCTCTTCTCATATTGCTCCTTGGTTTGGCTAATAAAGCTCCGTTTCGATTTCTGGTTGGCAAGCTCCTCTAAATAGCTTAACTCTGTTGCTGACAGCTCCAACGAATTCCCAAATATTGAGCTGTAACCGTTCTCTTCGGTTTCCATCTTGTCAGGGGTGGTGTTGACATTGTCGACCTCCATCTCTTCAATCACACTTTCCTCCTTTATTATGGTTGTCTTCTGCACCGGAATTTTTTCCCTAGCTAACTTCTTTGCTCGAGCCACGTCGTAAGCGCTGCTTTGGCCAATGACTATAGTATCAATTTCAGTTTCTGCAAGTTTCCGTTTTATTGATACATTGGCGGCTGTCACACTCTGACTTTTCTTCTTAAGAGGTACCCATGCGCTGGAAACAGTTTCGGATTTTGCTGGATATCGGAAGCAATCATTTCCCAGACGAGTTTGAAGAAGACCTCTGGTGAAAATCGGGATTCTTCTGAAAGCACTTTTTGGTGGTGCGCGATCGAAGCGCAGGATGGTGTCGGAGTTCTCGTGCTGAAAACTAGAAACCCTTACATTTCTCCCAGGCTTTCCAACCCGAATTCTTCCAGTGATTGGCAAAATTATATCACCATTGCTCTGTCTCGATATATTTCCTTCTTTGTGATGCTTCATCATGGCACAACTTCCTGTTAATTAAAACACCGAGTCTTAACTTACATGAATTAACTTACATATTACCTCCACAATTAACTTTAAAATAAAAATTTTTTAAAATAATAATATCACCTCACCTGTTACTAAATTTTCTAGTGGAGCACTGGAGTACTTTACTCGACCAGGTTTGAGGAGCAAATGTTGGATGCTGAGACGAAAGACCAGAACTATCTACTTTTATATATGCAGCCAAAAAGTATTCCAGACGTAAATGTATTTTCGAGTAAAATTTCTTGCAGGTAAGCTCATGTTACAAGTTGTCTATCTTAACAGGTACTTTTACTTGTTCCATAAATAAATCACAGCACAGATTAGACTAATGTAGGGTTTGTAAAAACGATTTTATTTGTACTTGCCAGCAGTAAGATAAACGTTTGCTGTACAAAATTATTCAAATACTTATATTACCTTCAAAGATAAAAATACTTAAAGCTGTTCTTTGTTATTATTATTGCTCTGCTGCTATCACCGCCTTGCACCGAACATACCCAAAAGTAAACTTATCGGCGCTACCATTATCCAGCATATCTTTTAAGATAGCTTTAGAGAATTTTGTGACCAGAAGCTGGCTTTGAGCATTAGCTGGACTGGACAAAGCCAGAACATTTTCGGTAGTGTCAGTCGTCATGACTACTTTCTCCTTTAAATTCACACCGGAACGTAGTCGATCAGCCAGCTGTCTCATTTGAATTGTTTCCAGACTTACAAGGGCTGCCTTAGAAGTGGGGGAAACTGAATTGCAAAACGCCTGCCCTAATTCCATGTTCCATTCTTCAAGTGCGAGCGGGTACCACTGTGCATCCTCATGGCGGACCATAACGTATCCTTTCATGCTTTCAGACTCCTTTCTGCAATTTACAACATCATTTGCCAATCGTAACTCGAGTGCTTTGACTAAAAATCATAGTTTTACTTTTTTCTCTTACGTTTGGGTAGGTGAGTCTACGAGTTGAACAAAGTCATTTGTTAATGCAACGCAATTTTTCTCGTCTGACATGTCCGGGCAATTCGGGGCCTTATCACAGACACTAGTGGAGTCAATGCAATCTTTGAAGCCATTCATTTCCAAAGTAGTGCACTGGAATTCTGTTTCTGCGCAGTTCCCGACGGTTTTGCGCACTTCAGATTTTCCACTTCGGCCATAATAAGGACCTCTTAGTTTTTGTCGAGGACTGGGCTGAGATTGCTGGGTCGGATTTCTTGAACGGAGGGCAGGCTGCTGGAGTCGAGTACGAGAGGATGGCTGAGCTCTGCTGCCAATGCCCCCACTTCTCGTTATGTAAGTGGAACATCCCATTTCGTCTTCTGCGTTCAGACAAGTCACGTCTCCATTGCATTTTTCCTCTGGATAAATGCATTCGCCACCAGCTTTATAGCATTTTTCAGTGCACTGCTGAGGACGCGGTTGGTACGATGAATACGCGGATTCTCCATTTACCACTTTGTTAATCCACTCCAGATAAGCCGAGATTCGAGTGTATACCTATCATAAAAACTAAATTTTTAAGTATTTTGAATTATGTATCCGGAAAATAAATGCAAAATGTAAAATGACTTACACCCGCTTCGCCTGCGCGAGCACACCCACGACCAAAGCTTACAAGTCCGCTCACGACTGGTCGGCCATCGTAAGTTCTATCAAGAAGTTAAATACATTATTTTTAAATTATAAATACCTAAATCATATTTAAAATTGATAATTAGCTAACTTGCAGAGAAAAGGACCTCCAGAGTCGCCTAGTGCAAATTTTAAAAGTGACAGGGATATCAGCACAGACTAAAATCAAAGAATTTATACGTACACTTTTTCATAATTCAAATCTGACCTTGACACGCATCCATTCCTCCTTCCAGCACAGCAGCACAAATTTGATACTCGTCCTTAGTAAAAGTCTCAATACACTTGGCTAAGACAGGGAGTGACACCTCTTGCAAATAGTCGGCTGTAATAGTTTTACATGACTTAAAACACTTCTTCAATTTCCCATCATTTCGTTATAAGTTTCATATTGAACTTACGTCCATAACCACCTTCCTTTAAATCCCCCCATCCAGCAACTTTACACTGCTGACCTGCCGCTGGGTCATCTGTCGCTCCTGAAGGAAGGCATGCTGGCGTTACGTACTTGCTTAAGTGCAAAGGCTTGTCAAGTTTGTATAAAGCTATATCGTTTGTAAACACTTTTTGATCGTAGCTTTCATGCACATAAATCTCGACAACGTGCCTAGTTTGCTCATACGGCGACCACGAATTTTTTCTCATCATCCCTGCTTGGACTTCAAATGTGTGCTTTTCATATCTTTAAATATTGAGTGGGCAATTAGCCATTTAATTATTAACAGAACGAAATTTACTAACAGAGCGACTTTTCATTATTGACATACCCGTGATTGCAATGGGCGGCTGTTAAAATCCACTCCTCGTTAATGATGGAGCCTCCACAGTAATACTCACCATCCCTAAAAATACCGACTATAAAGGGCCACTGTAAATCTTTAGTGTCGTGACCTCCAACGATAAGTTCTGTCTCTTCGTCGTCGTCGTCAGCATCCAAGTCCTCATCGTCATTGTCATCATCAATGTCAGTATTACGCTTTCGTAGCTTACCTGCGTAATACTGCGTGTTCCCCATACCTCCACACTGAGGCGTTGGGCAGTAAATCTTCAAACATTATTATAGATTATAATCCATTAAAAAACTATGTATATTTAAAATGTTCTGTTAATTCAAAATCAAAAATTTCTTAACATCATAAACTCGCTCCGACGGACATCCCGCTAATACACCAAACTTTGACTCGTCTTCGTCAATTCGCAGATATTTTATATTTTGGATGTCCTGGCTACTCATTTGGGCCTTGATGCTATTCAAGTCTATGACCTTGATGTATGTCGTCCTAAAAAAATTTTAAAATCAGCAGAGTTAAATGTTACCAGCAGACGCATAAAATGAGCTCGAAATAAAATACTAAAATTTTTAAAAGTACCCCTCCATTTTGCCAACTGCCTCCTTGCAAACTTTCTCAGCGTAGGTTTTTATATATTGGATTGAAGTAGGCGTTTTGCATACCGTGTACCACTCATTTTCTACTCGCTTCTGTAGGACTCCCTGAGAACGTACTCCTCTTGTCTGACAATCAAAGAAAAAATTGTAAAATATTTTTTGCGTACTATTTTCGTACCTCTAATATACACACACACGATACGACGTCCATCTACTTATAAGTGACTATGTTTGTTTAAAAAAACTTATTTTAGTGGCACTTAAATCTGCAAAATGCTATAACATAGGTAAGTTCCATTCTAACAACCTCTTCCTTAAGATCCACCATTCGATAGCAGTTCTGCTCGTCTTTTCCATTCGGGCAATCATTACGTCCATCACACACCTTCAACTTGGGAATGCACTTTGCCTTGGTTCCGTAATAGGGGTAACTATTGCAAGTGAATTCACTTGCGGAGCAGCCTATAGCGGATTTATCAGTGGGTACTTTAAATTTAATTATTCACTTTTTAACTATTTTTATTTTTTCAGTTAATTTTAGCAGATTTATCATTAGTCTCTGATAAAGTGAGTACCATAAACGCATCCACTCTCATCCATTCCATCAGGACAGTCCTTGTAGCCATCACAAGTCTTCTTTTCACTAATTTTCTGCATCAATTTTGCACATGTGCAATCTTTCTCATCAGTTCCATCCCAGCAGTGTGCATACCCATCACAGCGATTCTCCTTTGGCACACAGAGTCCACCATCGCAAGTCATATCACAGTTCCAGTCCCAAGCTGACCTCCGAAAGCTGGTGTCTCGCTTTATCTTTAAAGACCTTCCATCGCTTCTCGCTTCTCTTGATGACCGATAGGAAACTGAGGACGGGAACAGATCGCTGCTTTCTATTCCAGGAGGAATGGACCCGCTGGAGCTGTAGTATCTCCAAGAAATTGGGCTGAAGCGCCAGCTATTGGGAGGGACCTGTACTGCTCTAGACTTGCCTGTTTCGTTTTAATTTTATGTAGACTGCATGTAACGTAATTTTCTTTAAATGAACCGTTAAAAACAACGGATAGAATTTTTTTGATGTACCTTCAGAAAAGCCAAGTAGACCCAAATATGAAGTTACCAAAAGTAAGCCGAGAGGAAATTTTTCCATTTTGGAATTGAACTACATTTGCTAGCCACAGTGATCGATCACAATCGAATGACCGCAAAATTGAAAATGAAGTACGGTCACTACAGGTTTCGATGCCCAGCATACAAAAATAAACTTAGTTGTCATAATGTCATCAGATATTGTTTTTTACAAACTCATCACTGCTTAATCACAACGCAAGCCATAATGCCATCCATGGACCTTGACGAAAAATGCAAGAATGTTTCGACGAGTGAGCCACATTAAGTTGCATCTTAATATAGTGGCTAGCCATAACAGAATTTCTCTATTCCTTCGATTAATTGCAGGAGGAAGTGTTGTTGTATGAATAGGTATTCAGAATGGCAGGAATAACTGTGCAATGCGCCATCCTCAAAATCAATTTGCTCACGAGGAAATAATATGGCACATTAAATGGCAGTTTTTACTAGATCATGTCTGCAGTTCGGATAAAAGGAGGAAAAATTTTCTGAATATTTTTAAGACAAGCAGTCAAATGAATTGAAAAGAGCAAGTCTGCAACTATAATGCATTGTTAGATAATTCATACGAATCAGAAGTCTAGTGGTTATCTATGTCATATATTATTATATTGCTTATTTTAAAATTTATTAGCGGCGTAGAATTTAAGAATTTCTGAAGGTAAATTCATAAAGAAATATCTGCGGCATATTTTTAGCATAGCATTTTTGACACAATTTAATTTTATTGGTAGTCTTTACAATTGTAAGCACATGGAAACGGTTCGTTTTTGTAACAGCGTACATGTATCCCGTATCCAGGACAACCTTTTGTTTCAACCAAATTAAAAGCATATTTCCAGATGTGTTATTACTATCAGTCATCATTATTCTGCTGGGCGTAACACTGGCAAAAAAAGTGTTTTGGTGCAGCCATTCGTTCCCATTCCCACTTTACAGCGAACCACTTTTATCACGCATGTCGTATCTCTGCTGAAGTCGGAAATTTTTTAAATAATAGAGAACGCTTTAACAGTCTTTCTTGCATCATTTTTAGGGTTTCAAGTTTCAAGTGTCTGAAGGAAAACAGCAATTTTTGCACGCGATCATTATTTATCCATTGAGAAGCTGGATGAGTGCTAGCTTTGCGAAATGGCTATAATAATAAATTATGCCTCGAGTTCACTCCCAACAAGCACACAGCGCTCCCTTTAATTTCAATTAAATGACATTATGTCGACGTCGACTGCCTAAAACTTGGGTCTGCTGTGCTTGCTACAAAAATGTAAGAGAAGCGCTTTGCACAAACGTCGGCCTTGTAACAATTTGTGCTATGCTATTTCATACTTATTTATGCACTGTGCTTAATTGCGTGGAAAGCTTTTTTTAACGAACTACATAAATGACGAATTGCTAAATACATTACGACTATTTAGCCCAAAGCAACACTCAATTTTTTTTTACACTGAGAGGCTCTATTCCTTGGAAATTGACACGTAATTGATTCCCAAGAGAATGTTTCAGGAAAAACCGCATATTTAATATTACTGTCTGCTGCACGCAGTTACCAGGCATTTAAAACCAGCGTGGTTTAGCCAACACCAAACTCATTTATTCAACCGCACGGCAGACCTATGCAACCACTTTTTTTGTATTTTTCTGACCATTCTCCATGGTTAGATAAGAGGAAGGTATGAAAAGTAAAGTCTGTAAATTAAACAAAAGAAGCAAAAAAAAGGTTAGCTAGAGGGAACGTGATGAGGACAGGGGCTTACAAAACACGCACAATTCACCTTTAAATGACGCATCTTCAATAAGCTACAGCCAAAGAACTCATTTTTATATCTCCCAATTTTTCCATTGTAACTATCAGCCATAAAATTTTAAAGGAATGTTCTACTCGTACAATGCTTATTGTTTTCATCGTTTTAATAGGCTTCTGGCTATTGACTCAATAGTGTGGAAATGGAGGAGGGTAACGTGAGAAAACTTCCTGTTTTCACAGACATTGTCCTCACCACACTCAGCTCATCCTAACAATCCATTCCAAATCCCAACCCCAAAAAAGTACGAAGGTACAATTTTTTTTTCTGCTCACATAAAAACCGGTGTGTCCTCTCGTGTTGGGTTCAGTATCCAGTATCTGGTCAGTGCTATTCTACAAAAAAAAAGAAATATTTGAGCTCGTATAGAGTGCCGTGATTGTGATTAAGAATCCTCACATACGAAAATAGTACAATGCTCTTCCTTCAGTCAGTTGCCTACAGCGCTCGGCAATATATTTGAGATATTTACGCTACAAACTGGGACAGTCTCAGTTCACGATGAACTTTCCATTCTCCTGATAACTTTAGCAACTTATCTCAAGTAAATGTTGACGTTGCTCATGTTACCAGTAAACTCATTATTCTCTGTCAATCTCCCATTTTCCTTTTAAGTGGAAGTCCAGTTTTATTCGCCAGCTGGCTTGGCTGAATAGATTTTACGCTCATTTTTAATCTGGCACACGAACATTTAAAAAAATTTGGCTGAGCTTAAATATAATCTCAATCACCCTTGCAGGTTCGCTAAAAAGATACAATGATTCCGAGAATTGCAGTCACAGTAAAGGAAGAGAATTTGGCGGAAGACTCTTTAAAAGTAATTGAAGTGGTTAGACCACACTGGATCCAGGAAAAGGACAAAAATGGGACTGAAATAAAGTCGAAAGTAAGATTTTAAATTTATAATTTAAATAGGTTGCCAAGGGAAAGTTCGTGAAAGTAATAGTTTGCGGTGTGGAAATTATGTAGATGTTCACGGATGGAATCACCAACAAGCTTATCGGCTTCAGCCTTGCAACAGAGCCTAAAGATGTTGTGATGATAAAAGTGTACGGAGCTAATACCGAGCTGATGATTGACAGACAAGCGGAAATCGACACAATGACGGTATTAAATTTTCCCAATGAGAAATTTGGTTACAGGAATAAAAATTATAAAAATGTTTTCAAATAAAGAAAAAGTTTTTTCTACAGCACAGCAACTATACTAATGTTATGGTGAAAGTATACTGCTATGTGCAAAAAAAAATCGCTCCGTCAGCTTTCTCACACATGTATGACGTATATATACATTTTTTTGCGAATGCAGCTCCTCCACGAAAAGAAGTGTGGCCCTCAGCTGTACGCTCTGTTTGAGAACGGAATAAGCTACGAGTTTATCCACGGATCAACGCTGACCATGGAAACCTGCAGAGACCAGAGTGTGTACCCGATTGTAGCTGCGGAAGTTGCTCGTGTCCACAAGACAGTCCCGCTAAAAGCCGATCAGGACAAGGTGGGAAGTGGCGTGTGGAGAAAGTTGGCAAGTTTCTATGAGCTCAATAAGGAAATCCTCAGTACAAATGCGACTCTTGCGGATAGGTAAAATATATCTATAATGTGGGGGGAATGCTAAAATAAATAAAAATGGCCCGTTAATGCAAACTATAGCTGCAAATTTATCTTTTTTTCCAGATTGCTAACTGGCTTTGGCTATTCAGCAGAAGAGGCAAAAAGGAACATTGACGAGCTTCAAGCTATTTTGGAGAGGCAGGGTATTCCAGTGGCATTTTGCCACAATGATCTTCTCCTGGGAAATGTGATATATAATAAAGAGGAGGAAAAAGTTTCTTTCATTGACTTCGAGTACGCAATGCCTAACTACGTCACTTTTGATGTAGCCAATCATTTTAACGAGTTTGCAGGTAGCTAAAAATTTAACGCTGAGTTCAGATGTATTAAACGAGTTTGAATTTTTAGAAATTAAATTTTCATTATTTTTTAGGGATCGACAACCCCGACTTTTCACTCTGTCCGGACGCACAATTCAGATCAGAGTGGATCTCTGAGTATTTAAAACACTTTGGAACTTTTGGATTCACCCAAGAGCAGTTTGAGAGCTGGGTCGATATTTGCATTCCCGCATCGCACTTGTTTTGGGGTGTGTGGGCTGTTGTGCAGGCACAAAACTCCACCATCGACTTTGATTTTGCTGAGTTAGTTTCTTCTTGTTGGAAAAGTTTTCTAGTTAGTCCTTGAGTTGACAACAGAATTACTAGAATAAAATATATTACTTTTCTTTTGCAGGTACGCCGGCCTTCGCTACGAAGAGTACAAGAAAACTATTGAGGGAGTTCGAGCGAAATACTAAAAATGCTGCCGGAACCAATTACACTATTCCACGTAGTATTAATTTTAGCTGACGCATAATATTAAACTTTTAATCAATTAGTTTTACATGCTTTACATTCCTGGCTGAATGCGCAAAATTTTTAATTAATATGTAACATTTTATCAATTTTATTTCGTGCTACGAACCAAATACGAGTTTTATAATGTAAGCAATATATTCTGGATTTAAGTATTTTGCAGTGCATTGTATTTAAGGATATTATTTTTATAAAGCAAATCATTCGGAAAAAGAATTATTTGTAATGGTAATAAAAACACGAAAATCTGGATCAAAATCGTTCACGCTCACTCTTTGAACAGTCATTTATTAGTAAACTGATGGTTGTGGAACATCAAAGAAAAAAATGTATTTTGTTCAAGCGCTTTCTATATTTCTCCATGTCTGCCTGCTGCAGTCCGCTATGTCATTTTCAATAGAAGCGGATTTAGGGAAGCTCGGACCTAATCTGAAAAGCATATTTTTAGAAGACAGTGAAGCCACGCAAAATATTTTTGTAGAGTTTAGAAGGACATCCGATGAAGTTCTGGATATGTTTGAAATCAGTACAGATAAGCGGGGAGCTGGTCTTCACGACCTTTACGAAAAGGAACTTAAGCTGATGGCCAGAGAGTCGCAGGAGTCCATTGTTGAGTTTTTGGTGGGAAAGTCTAATCACCATAAAAGCTACTGGTTAACGAACCAGCTCTTTGTGAAGGACGCTTCAAAGGAACTTGTAGAAGCTATAGGGAGCTATGCAAACGTTGCTAAAATTCGAAAAGAGAAAATTTTTCATATCCTAAAGCCAGTCTCGGAAGGTCCAGTGACGGAAGGGAGAGAAGGAGGAAATGTACTATCAGGCAGCTCAATAAAGGCAATCGAGTGGAATGTTAATAAGATTAAGGCTCCTGATATGTGGAATTCCGCGAATGGCGCTAACACCGTAGTTGGAGTCATTGGTACATAAGCTATAATTGTAACTAAAATTATTAGTGGCTGATTTTTAAAAATTTTGGGCTCTTTTCAGATACTGGAGTAAGATCTACGCATGAGTGCTTCGCAAAGGGTGCGGTGATAGATTGGATGGATGCCATCAACGGGAGAAAAACTCCCTATGATGATAACGGCCATGGTAGGATTGAATTACTTACTAATAAATAATTATATTCTTGAGTAATTAGCAAATGACTACTATTTTCATAAAATAACAGGTACTCACGTTACTGGTACGATTCTGGGAACGAACGGGATTGGAGTTGCTCCAGGTGCAACAACGATCCACTGTAAAGCATGCACTAGCGAGGGAGCTTGCCCGGAGTCAGCGATTACAAGCTGCTGCCAGTTTATGACGGAGAAGAGACCGAATGTGGTAATAAATGTGGACAGGTTATCTTCCGCAACGTATTGATTTGAGAGGGAAGCTAATTTTTATATATTATTTCTGTGAAGGTCTCAAATTCGTGGGGAGGGCCGAGTGGAGACGCAGCATATGCCTCTGTAATTAATGGCTGGAAAGTTCTAAACATATTTTCCTGTTTCGCTGCAGGAAACGAAGGTTCGCCGTAACTTCAAATTTCAGCTGGAACAATTAGATTACAATTACGAAAATAAGCACTTCCTTTTCCTCCTTTATGAAGGTCCTTCCTGCAGCACAATTGGGTCCCCAGCCGACTACTCAACTGTTGGGTGCAGTGTTGGCGCTACTACGAATTCCGACGGCATTGCCGATTTCAGTAGCCGTGGACATTGTTTGAATGGAAAAGTGGGACCCACAGTTTCCGCTCCTGGACAAGGCATTAAGTCTGCATGGAAAGATTCGGACAAATCCTACAAGTCCCTGTCTGGAACCAGTTAGTTCAGCTAAGCAATTTTGAACGATGCCAAAAAGTTTAAAAATTTGGAATAATCCATAAAAATCACGCAACTCTCTTTAGGTATGGCCACACCTCACGTCAGTGGGATGTATGCCCTTCTCCATTCTGCCAATCCATCGATAACCTTTGAACAGGCTCAAGCCGCCATAGTTCATTCTTGTGCTGCCAGTGGACTCAAAGATCCCAGCCAAACGTGTGGTGGAACTGCATATACCACTGCCCCTAACAATATGTATGGCTTTGGTCGAATCGATTGCCAAAATGGAGTGAAAATGCTAAATAATTTTGATTCAAACGGCAATTTTATTTTATAAGTTTTTTCTTGTTGATTCACGCAAGCGACAAGAAGTTTATTTTTATTAAAAATTAAAAATCATCATAATCATCATCATTATTATCATTACCATAATAACAATTATAATAATTAATAAAAATCCAACGAGTGTAGTAACATTTTCGTTTTGTTTTGCGTTTACCTACATTGGATTTTTTTATCTTTTCTTTTCTTCTCTCCTCCTTTAAAAGGTTTTGCTTCTCATAATTAAATAATAAAAATCAGAAGTTTTTACCGTACTCCTAAAAAATTACACTTTACACTTAAATTTCCTAATACTAACCGGTAAGGTTTTTTTCTTTATGTACACATGAAATATTCTCTCAAAAAAATTTATTATTTTTTTTACATTTATGGAGAACTTTTTTGCATTTACTTTAGTATACAACTCTATACTAAATGAATTAGAATAAAGAAAGAACCAGTTTGTTTCTCAACGCGTTTTTTTTCAAACCCATTTTCTCACACAAAAATCCAAACAGAGTTTGTCTACAGAAAATTTTTTTTTGTAGGAGCTATAAGAACTTGCAAAAAAGTAGAGGTAAAAGTCCCAAAAATATATTTTTTTTCACTTTAAACAGCAAGAAAAGTGTAATAGAGCTATCAAACAAGTAAAAAAAATGCATTCACTCGCTTCCAAAAAAACGAACAAAAAAGTTGACAGACTTCAGTTGTACAATGTGCTTGATATTTATTTAGTCTGAAATATGTATAGTTGTAAGCTTTGGTAGAATAAAGAAATCTCTTTTTTTGTTAAACTTGGGTAGTATAGTTTTTTTTTAAAACTGTAAAATTAGCTACGAGCACATGCACACATTAAAGATTTTTTTTGCAAACTGCTACGAGAATATTTTTTTTTATGAAGAAGACTGTTTGTTGCTCATACAATTAAAATTCTTAAACTAATATTCCAAAATACACTTTGCTCGTACTATAATCCTCGTACTAGTATTTTGATGGGAACAGAACAGCAAAAATTGTAAAAATTAGAGGGATAGTATACGTGTATAAATTGGGTAGCGTTTTAAATTTTGAACTAATATTTTTTTTAAAAAGTGCTACAAATGGAGAGCTGACTACTTAAACTATATATTCCTTTTTGTTTTCTTTATTATCCTTTTCACATATTATCTAGTACAACGAGCTAGCTTAAAGAACTGTCGTCATTGCCACTTATTACATTGCATTTAAAAGTGTATCTTTTTTACTTTTTTACTTAACTACCATGAAATGTGTAGATCGTCGATTGTAGTTTTGCAGTGATGATAAACTCTACACCGAGACAAAAAATGTTTGATTTTCTCTTCCCTATATAGTGATGTACAAATTTCGGAAAGATCACAAACGTTTCTTATTTATATTGGATGATTTTTCTCAATTTAAACAATCCGATTAGATAGTGTGATGATAGGAAATGAGATGTTTATTAGGAAACTATAAGGAAAAGTAATTATTAGGATGACTCAGTTTCTTCTACTGTTCGGCTATTTTTTTTAAAAAGTATTTTTTTTGCATTCACAGACTCGCACAAGCTACACACAAGTACGTACAGAGTTAAATATGTGATGATGATTATGGACACATGAAAATCAAAGTAAAAACATTGCAGTATAGTTCCAAAAACATGATTAAACTTGTGTGACCACTATAATTAGTCCACTATAGCACATTTTAAAGAAAACGCTGTTATTTGTTTTAAAGACTTTGTGCTTCAAGCTACACAATATCAAGTTAATTGCTATAGACTAAAAGTTTCTAGTTTTTTTTGTGCTTATCCAAAAAATCTTAAATATTTAGTGTTACGGCTGAGATTGACAAAAAAAATTTGCTTTGCATTGTCCACCACAATTTCCATCTCCTATATCGCATCGCATCACCTCTCCTCCTACAAATCCTTAATTTGGATAATCCCACCTTATTTTGACTCTCTTCTAAACTTAATTACAAAATAACAGAATGATTATCGTACTCTTTGCCTGCTTAACTTCAAGAGGGAAAAAACGGATAAAATGGTAATACATCCAAGTTATATTATACATTTAATAGATCTTTCTTAACTCTTTTTTTAAATGTAAACTGTAACGGTAATACAGAGACCTTAAACGTCACTAAACTATAATTACAGATTTATACACAGACAGATAGGTTCCATTCGAAATTCTTGTAATAGCATATATTTATCTATTTTTTTAAACATTTACTTTTCTTCTTGCCACTCTCTCCTTCCCTTTCCCTTCTCTTCGAAAGCCGTAAATCTTCGAATGTGAACTTTTTTCTCTCACATTTTTAGAAAATAGTTTTTCGCTTTACAGAGTATAATAGATGGCGTTTCCTTAAACTCACTGACCGAATCCAGAGACAAATTTACAGAACATTTATGATGGCGACAAACAGTAAAGATAAGATAATTTTTTTTATATTTTCTCTTAAATTAAACACACTCTAGCAGTAGTTTTCCGATGATTACTTTTTGACGTTACCACATTGGAAACTGCTATAGTTTCAGTTACAATTTTTTATTTCACTTTTCCCACTCAATTCATTTTTTGTAGTTTTTATTTGCCTCTGCACAAGATCGCTCCAAGGATTTTTTTCCATATTTCCGTTTACATAAGTTGTGGTAATATTTTTTGTGTAATAGTAGAGTTAGCTAATAGTCTACAAAGTACTTATATAAACTTAATACATAATATATAATGATTACAACTGTTCAGTTATAAAATACAGCACCCTGCACAGCAGCTACTGCTTCCAGTTTTCGACTTTTGGCGTTGGTCTGAAAAGGAAACAACAAGAAAACACATTAATATTTAATATCTCTCTGTCCCAAGTTGTGATTTTCCAGGGAAAACACGATTTTTGGAAATAGATTATCATTGCGACACGCTCCTCGCGCTTCAAACATGCACACAAAGTTGTACAACATTGCTCAGCCTCACTTTTGATTTCCCTGGAGGAAGCCTCACACAAGATAAAAAAAATATGAAAGACATATCCACACTTTTTTTCGCAAATTGAGTGTGCCTTCCCTTTCATCTGATATATTATGCGAGCATCTTTCTGCAAAAAGGGGCCTTGTGTTTTTTTTATGCTGGTGCTTTTGGTACGGGGGAGAGGGTGAAAGTTGATGCTAATTTGATACGATGTGCCATTTCCCGCTGTTGTCAGTTGGCCTTTTTATATTGACACCTGTACGTCTATTAGTCATGCCAGGAAAAAATGAGTTGGAGGAAATATAGGATAAAAACGAGCTGAAAAAATTTGGAGAATTAATGCATTTAGAGCTATTCGGGAAGAAATTCGTATGGAGCGTAGAAGCTGATTTATTACATGAAAAGAGTAAAAAAATTTTTTTTTCTCGATGGAAAGTCATTATAGTGGCAGGAACTCAACTGAGAATAAATCTGTCATGAAAAATGGCTTAAATAATGTCTCGTACCAGGCGTGTAATTTAGTTAGGGAGGAAAGAATTGAATCAGCTCTGCTCGCATTCCATCTAAAAAAAATTCGTAATTCGGAGCGAGATAGCAAATGAGCTGTTAGAAAATCGATTTTTGGGAAAATCTTTGTGGATATTGGGGAGGGAGACGTTACAAATGAGAGACACCCTCATTGAGAAAAGAGGAGCTCTTAACAATCTCTGAACGGAAAATAACTGGAAAAGAGGAGAAGAGGAGAAGGGACCGCATGTGCTGCCATAAGGGCGTCATCACCATTACGTTTTTAAAGTAGGTCTTGGCAAATGGAGCTGAAACAAGTGTTGCACAAAAAAAAGTACATCCCACACATACTCAGCATTCCAGGGAGACCCTTTTTCAGACAGAGTAGGATGCACATTCATCTATTACGGAAGGAGAATACGGGGACATGAAAAGGGAGTGATCGCAACTAGCAATCTTAGGCTGACAGAGTGCTGCTCGAATGACGGAGAGAAGCCTCACACAAGGCCAGACTGGGTTGACCGAGACATTTAGAGAAAGTTAAAGAGGAGAAAAGGAAAACTTATTCGGAGCTGGTGTAGACACGCAAGTGTTCCCGCAAACGGGAAAGGTACTTTGTGATCAGCACAAGGAAAATATAAGTTGCTCTCCCATTTCCAGAGAAAAAGTTCCATGCGGAGAGAGCAACTTTTTTTTTCATGAACGAAAAATTTTCCAAGGTCTCGCGCACCCATTTTTCAGAAAAGGAAAAGCTGCGCTGCTTTTTCCTCGGGTGAGGGGAGATAAGCCTCTCTACTAAAAGCATCTTTGTGTTGGTATGCTCTCTGCAAAATTATAAAACTGACTTATGCCTGCACGGACTCCCTCCACTCCACTCCACAATAGCCGTCTACATGTCCCTCCACATCTCCTCTTGAGCTGTGGCAATGGCAAGGATACGGGAAATCTAGGCCACCGCCGTTACTTTTTTTTCCCTTTCTCCCCAACTATGCATTCTTCCCTAGTTCCAGGAACACTCCCTGCTCGTAAACGCATATCTGGGCAAGGACACGATCACGACATCAATTATTATTGTCATTTTCCCCCTAATAAAAATCGAACTTGTCCTATCTCCAGCCAAAAATAGACTAATTGACTTTACTACATGCTTCTCCCCAGTCAGCTTTTCAAAGGCGGAGAAATGCACACTAATACGGTTAAAAGGTGAGCATATGAGCCCTTCATATGCAATTTCGAGGAAGCACATAATGTTGGCAAGCCTCCCCGCCGCCTTTGGCTCATGAGTTATGCACGTCCTTGCGGATTTTTTTCTTCTTATTCATCCATTCCAGCAAGTTCGGATATTTTCGGGGAAAGTTTGCTGCACTGCAATTGTATTCTCGTGGCACAACTGCAACAGCATAATGATTAAGTACCCAAAACCTTCCTCACTATCTTCCTTTTGACGCTTTTTCCCCCTGATCCCCCAAACAAAAGGAGATAGAGATGAACAAGCTGTTTGCGCTCTTCTCAATAACTGCGAAAGTCAGCTAGAGCTAAAAAATATAACTTTCTCAGCAAAATTCTCTCGCTCCGTCTCCACAAATTCCTTTCCCCAATATTTTACTTGCACACACGTAACAATGTTTGCGGTAATTCGCATATTGCATGCAAAACTGCTACTACGAATAAAAATGGAAGAATACGATTTCCAGCTGAAATGGAAGAAAAGGCCTTGCTCATTGTAGTGAGCACAGTCGCAAACAAGGGAAGGACAATAATTTTCATTGCAGCCTTCACTTTGCTCCTTGATACATGAAAAAAGCCCTGACTCGGCGCATTCTAAACATAGACCGTGAAAGAAGCGGAACTCCTTTTTAATGTATGTAGCGTTTTTTTCTTCTTCTTCTCCCCCCAGCAAAAATCCATTTCTCGGAACATGTGAATAAGACGGCGGAGAGGAGACCATTAGCGGATTATAAATGAGTGTGTAAATTTAGGGGGACATGCCCTATCGACTTCTCTCATGAGACAGAGAGAATGGAGCAAAACAAAACAGAAATTACGAGAGTGTGTTATTGCTGTTCCGAGTACCAGTTTTCTTGACATCCTCTCTTTTGTTACGGAGCACTTTTTTTAACTGTGCCATAACAATTTTCTTTCCCCGCCGCTCTCGTGCTCAACGCTGTAAATGAAAAGAAGAAATTGAAATGGTTTTTTCCTTTATAGTGGAAGATTTTTTTTTCTCTTTCCAATTCAAGCAGAAACAGTTTTCAGCCACACCAAAATATATATATTCCCTAGTCATGTGTGGTAAAGCTGGCTGTTGCTGAAAATGGATTTTTTT
>JAHZND010004731.1:0-10514 GCA_027744115.1 Acrocyrtus sp. NNG-2020 | reverse complement strand
TGTTGGATCAAGGGAAATGTTTAAAACTGCGTATGATATGTACAAAAAGTTTTATCGTTATAAAGGAAAAGTTTAAAATTTCAATATTGAATTTACATATCAAACACTGTGTAAAGCTAACTTGCGATTAAAAAATATGTAACTTATTTAATTAAAGTTTATACGAAAGTTAATATAATTTAATTCAAAGACACATTAAATTAAACATTTTTGATTTTATTATTTATTCATTATCTCTTCTCACAATTCACTATTAGTTTGGTGAAAATGCTAAATTGGTTACAAATGGCAAGTGGGGCACTCTAAGACACTGCTACTGTTACTGTGCCTTTTTTTTTCTGGATAGGCTAATCTTATCGTTTTTACTCTTTCTGCAGAAAAGTAGTCTGCAGACGGCTCTTAGCAATAGGAACCCAGTAAGAACAACGAGAGTTATGATTACAAGTATGGCTAGTGCCACATCGAGTACGTAATACTGGAAAAAGTTGAGGTCTCTAGCAGCAGAGCGTAAGTGTAGTGCCCCTTTATGTCGCATGACATACTCCGTCCAGTAAATTGCTTTCTCCAAAGGTGTCTGCGGAAGGTCACGGACTATAACGGATAGTCCTTTAGCTTTTGTCATATACCTATTTTGTAAATTACAATTTTAATTGCTTTAACCGTAAAAAATCATTCAAAAGATTGTAAATTTCACATTCATTCACTATTCTAGTGAAATGTTTTTGAAATTTGGAAGAATTACTTCGGATTTTCAAGCATTTCCTTAACAGCCTTTTCAAGTGTTTCCTCCGACAAGTCAAGAATCTCAAACATTTTTGCATACCCCGATGTTTCGGCTTGCTTAATATTCAAGTCCTGGTCACCTTCCATATTAATTTTACCTCAGAATTTTCTAACTAGTGCATAATTTCATTTTAGCAAGAATGCAATGAAACTTACCGAAAAGTGGAAATCCAAGAAGGGGCACTCCATGATATGCAGCTTCTTGTGAACTGTAAAAAATAAAATGAGTTTCAAAAAAGATGTTTTTCGAAATTGTTCTAATTACTTGCGTAATTATGGTATGAAGTTACCTTAATAGCCCTCCATGAGTCATAAACAGTTTTATATTTGGGTGACCTAACAAAATTCAATCATAATAAGATACGATTTTTAAAAAGATTTTAGCGTATACCAACGACTGCATAAGATACGCCAAATCGTAGCCTACGAAACATCGTGTTTCGTAGGCTACGACCGAATACTGGATATACCAAGTATGTCTTGCTGCGGGCACCACTTCTTGAGCATTACATTTGGCGGTAAGTCCGGCATGGACTCAGTTTCCCATTTCCAAATGACGCGTTGCTTCAACTTGGAGAATACTTTTAAGAACGTTTTCCGATACTCCTCTGGCATTACTTTAGCAGGTACGATGGACCCAAGACTAAAGAAAATGAAGCCATGTTCTCCAGATCCGCTCAAAAAGTCGTCCAGATCCTATAAAAGTTTTCAGCCAAGCCACTATTGCATGACAGAAAATCTTTACTTTTATCACCGAATTAAGTTTTGTGGAAATCTTTCATACCTTTGGTAAGGGTTTCGCAGGTCTGCAGTGCATTCCCCCCACCTCAATTACATCCGGTAGCAATGGACGGGGGGCAGACAGCGTAAAATGGGAATTCATGAATATCATACTTGTATTCCCCAGTATTTCAGTGACACCTGGCAAGTCCTTTCCATTTGGGATATTACTTCTGTAAACGTCTTCCCCAACTCTCATAAACCAGAGTTCTCCAATTAAGCGCATTATTGCACCCATCACTACATTTTGCATGCGCTGGAGAAAGGTCATTTTGTGTGTTAAGTCCAGAAATATGTCTGCAACGAAGCTAGGAGGGAGTCGATTTCCTACAGTTTCTGCAATGTTTGCGGGTGCCGCAAATGTTGTTACTGTGATTGTAGGTGCCTTCCATATTGCAACTGCCCCAGCGACACAGTAATTCATTAGGATGTCGACAACAACTAAATCAAACTTTTCCTTGAATACTAAATCTTGGAAAGTATCCGTTTTCACTAGCCTTCTGCAGCTGTCAATTAGCGAGTCGAAGCTCCCGTTCATGAATGTTTGAAACTTTCCGATTTTTCTCATTTCAAATGGATTTCCCATTTCACCAAATATCTCCTCCACACTGTAGATTTTAATTTGTCTGAGGTTAGCGGGCGCATTAGGAAGCTTCATCGGGGACAAATTTACGACGTCATGTCCTCGGGCTGCTAGGGCTCGTGTTAACGGCTCGAAAACGTTCACGTGACTTTTACTTGCGATTGGTAGCAAAAATAAAATTTTCTCTGATGATGTGCTACTAGCTAAAACTAGTAAAATTAGGGAAAAGCCTATGAAATACTTTATATTCATTTTGGTAAGAATGAATATCAAACTAAAAAAGTTTAAAAAGTATAATGCAGAATCGAATGTCCAGATACTGCTGTACCAGCGTGCTCAATCAAGGCCACTTTTACAACTGCGTGTAAAAGTAAAAAACTGAGGTTTCAGGATGGTATTTTGTCATTTAAAACAAACAAAAAAGGAAAAATTAAGAGATTATTTAGTGTGGCCTTGACTGGCGCAATGTTTGCATAGTGTTATCATCAGTACCAGTCTCCAGTTTATACAGGAGCAGCAGGTGTGTAGATACCTAGGTATAGTAAGATAGTAAGGGTGAATGAAACTGTCTGCGATGCTTTTTTTAATAATGACAGGGATCATAGTGTGATAATAATGACGATTAATTACAAACTACAATCGGAACAATCTGATGAAGAATTGAAGAGAAATAGAGAGCAAGTCATGCCTTTAATAGCTGGTCTGAGCGAGGTGAATTATATTGATTTTTATTAAGATTTTAGGTAGTGGACTAAAATATACAATGAACAGCGTAAATTATAAGCTTCGGGTAAGTTAATTGATACCCTGCTGAAATTGTGCTTCTGCATTCACAGTTCATATTACGCTGCAGACAATGAAGGACATTTTATCGCTAAAAGTCAGAAATTTTACTGGATTGATGTTAAATCATTCCATGGGTGAGGACTTGTATTGCCCTAGCCTAGGCATATGACTGATATGATGGTGCTATGTACCATAGTAAGTCTGCTTTTGTCAGTATAATGATGAGTTTAACAAGTGCTCCATTAGGGTTGTTTATTTATTTGAATGAAAACCCTCATTTTCACTATGCTTATCCTATTTGGCATTTGGCTGTAGATAAGGCTTAAAATTATGGAAAAGTACTGTAGTTTGGTAATGTAAATTGGTTTAGGTACTTCAAGTTTTCGGTTTTCAAAATCCGTAAAAAATTGTCTTTGTTTGCAGAGATTTACATTACGCATAGTCACATGAATTTAGAGCATTATGATACTGACTAATTACATCCAAATTAAATCAGTCATATGAGTTTAATACATTTGCGAATAACAAGTTCAAAAATTTAGATTCAAGGTGAATCAATAAATGTTATTTTGGACTTTATTCCAGGTCTTAAGTGACACTTGAAGATTACAAGAATCCTTTTTATGAAAACAGAACTACTTTTATGCTTTTATGCGCGTTTACGGACTAAAGGTAGAAATGGATCGAGTTTTCATGGCAGTAACTCCCCAACATTTGAATTAGAGTTGTACTTGAAAATGAATCAAGTGGTTTCCGTCGTTGCCTGTAGCACGCTCAGGAACGTTGAAGTGTTTTTTCGAAATAATTGTGGAGATATTCTACTTATTTAGAAATGGGGATGGACCTATTCGAGTATAAAATGTGGCTCCTACCGGGGACACTTTGTCCATTGCAGCGGTAACTCTGAATTGAGAAAATTGCTTCGGAATTGAAGTATTAACCGTAGCCCGAAAATTATTGTTGTCTGCTGAAAACGATGTCGCGATTATTATTAGTGAGCCTTCTTGTGGCAGCGTTTATCTGCTACTCGGAAGGAGGTGTGCCTTTCCCCAGACACGACACCAACTTTGAGTGCACAACCGAAGAGCACAGACCTCGCTTTCACTTCAGCCCCAAAAAGAATTGGATGAACGATCCAAATGGAATGGTGTACTACGATGGGCTCTATCATTTGTACTACCAGTATCATCCATTTGGCATGGTAGGTCAAGAGGTCAACTATAAAATTGAGAAATGTAATTTTTATACACTAATTATAGTGTGATCTTTGATCTTTAACTTTTAGGGAGATGGACCCAAGTATTGGGGTCACACGATCTCAAGAGATATGGCTAGCTGGATTGACATGCCAATCGCATTGTCTCCTGACGAGCTAGGAGCCATTTGGAGCGGTAGTAGTGTTGTGGACAAAGATAACACCACAGGCTTCAAGCAAGGTCCACTAGACTTAGATCCTGTAGTGGCTATTTATACCAGTACTGTGAGCTCGACAACAATCGATGGGAAGTGGGTGATGTCCTTGGCCGTCTGGGACAGAATTGAATTTTTCTCATCTCCAGATTTAAAGACTTGGACGAGGGAAGGAGAAGTTGGCAGAAATCCTCCCGAGGGAAGCCATGACGGTGTTTGGGAGTGCCCCGATTTAATGCCATTGAATGTCACCTTGAATGATGGGCGTGCTGTTGAGATGTGGGTGCTGTTAGTTAGTGTCAGCGCAGGAGTAAGCAAAAAAAAACTTGTTGAGTATTGAGTGATGAGTGATTGTCTACTTTGAAATTTTAAAATGAGTTAATAACCTAAAATTCTAAATTTAAAGGCGCCATTTGGAGGTCACGGGACTTTCTATTTAATTGGAAACTTTGCAAGAATCAATAACGGGCTTGAATTTCACACAGTGCCGTGGGTACGAGATCAATGGATTGATTTTGGTGAGTTCCATATAGCCTTTCTTATCTTATCATGAGGTGATAACTGGTACAGAGCAATAGTATTATGCTACTAATTCTTTTAGGTCCGGACAACTATGCTGGAGTGAGTTTCTCAAATGAGCCCAAAGGGCGCAAGATTTACATGGGTTGGATGGCCAGTCCAATGTATGCCAGTGTCACCCCGAATGTCGCCCATCACGGCCAAATGACAGTTCCGCGACAACTGGGCATTCTCCCTGTGGAAGGAGAGGGTGGTTACCGCCTCACATCCAATCCTGTCCCAGAGTTAGCTAATCTCAGAGTCCCCACTCAATTCGTGGAGCGATCTTCTTTTACCCTTCCAGCTCAGTCCCAGGTTGAGCTAACAAACGGCTCGGTGTTCACATCTCCACTAATGGAACTAGAAATTACTGTTGATCTAGCAGAAGACTCCCAATTCCAAATCTGCGCCCATAATGACGTCTCCGAAATCACTTGCTTTGGACACAACGAAGGTAGATGGGAGCTAAACAGGACTAGGTCTGGAAACACCGGCTTCAATGATAACTACGAAAGGGTGTCCCTTGTCCACCACGTCAGGGAAACAAACTCCACTACAACAACAATCAGAATGTTCTTGGATGTGAGTAGCTTGGAGGCATTCGCCGATCAAGGTCTCACCGCCATAACTGCACTTCACTTCCCAACAAGGCCATTTGACAAATTCACCCTTTTCCACACCAGCTCTGAGAGATCTACACCACTCAACGTCAGGAGTGTGAAGGTTTGGGGGCTGCAGTGCTGGTTTCCAGAAAATGAAGTTTAAAAATATGAATGTAGTTACGCTTGTAGCTAAACTAGAAATAAAACTGAATACGAAAATCTTCCGCCAATCTTCATAAGTAATGATACAAGCTGTCCATAAATTAAAATCGATTTATTTTCGCACTCAATCAACATTAACTCTGTTACTAAATTTTGCTAATTAAGAATGCAAAATAGTCCTCTTTTTGACCAATCCCACCAAATTGCTATGTTGATATCAATTTGATACTGTCGCAAATGCTAAAGATTTCCAGAATTATACCGGAGAATTTAATTTTTAGCCTCTAATATAGGTTCTATTTTAAAAAAAGTAAAATATAGGACATATAGGGCAGTAGATGGGATTATAGGACTGCCTATATTTAGGGTTTTTTGGGGGCTGAAATATAGGACCCAACTATATAATATAGTGTGTCTGAGAAGCCTATGCAGATACCTACTTTAAAAATGTCACCGATAGCGAAACTGATATGTATTTTCTTAAGTCTGGAAAAATCAATATACAGAAGTCATTGTCCTGTCCTTGAACACAAAATTACACCTGCTGCGTCACTAGTACAGAAATAGACGAAATACCTATTAACTTCGCTACACAAGTTGGTTTTTGCATTTGCAAATTCAATACTCACATTCTTACTTTTTGGGCAGAATTAAGTGCTTGTATAAGGCTATTCAATCGTGAAAAGGATCAAAGGCGCTCTTCAAAATTCAAGAGTTCATTCAGTTCGGTCTTCCCTTTCACGGAAAACCGCCGTTCACCGTGAAGGTCCAATTTCGATTTCTCGGCTTTCTTAGCATTACAAAAGCGACATTTTTAGTCTTACGTAGAACTAGTTTAAAGGTGAGTTAGGGGGCAAGTCGAGGTAGCAGTGGAGCAGAATGAAAAGCAAAAGTGCAAATCTTGGCCTTGCCAATTGTCACTCCAATCCGCTCCAAAATTACTACTTCATAGTTTGCCAGTTAGTCCGACTCGAAGTTTATACTTTGACAATGAAACTGTTGTACATGGTATTAGTACAAGCAAAATGGCGAATCCGAATAATAGTAAATGGAAAAACTGCATATTTCTTGCTGAATTCCTCTTCTTCCCATTCTTGTACTCTAGCAATGCCTTTGACATGAGTCACTACTCCATCGAAACACATGAGAATAGCCAAGTCCTGGGAGAATTTTCTACGAAATTACAAGCTTATTGGAGACTACCGCAATTTTCAATTGTTAGCTTTAAAGCCATTTCTCTATTTGGAAAATAGCAACTGCTTAAACATTATTACTCTCTTTGATGAAATTTACCTGCAGGAAATTTCTCAGCCTGTTTTTGTACGACACATAATTTCCTGCGGTACTAGTAACCTACGCATATTATAGGAACCCAATTTTCCTTTTTAAGTCAAGACATAATGGACCAGCCCAGCTTTTATCTTTTTGTCTATTTTACAATGAAACCGGAATCAATACACATAAGTTCATGCACCGGTGTGCTCACCTCGACTTTGTTCGCCTAGCAACCGATTCTCGACCTTGGAGCTGTCAGATTGCAGTTGACCTATTTCCTCCTTCTGTACCTATGATAAAAAACTTGCGGAATGACGTGAAGCCAAAAGAGCGTAGCATGTTTGATGCTGACAGGTTTAGCTACCCACCTATTTGGCACTATCGCTACGACTCCCAGGAAAAAGGTAAGAGAAATGGCTTCGTGTGCACTCTTCCAAGTGAAATGCCCATATTCAGGGATTTTGTAGTCTCCGATGTTGGAGCAATTGCCACTATTGAAAATTGGATTGAAGTGATTAGCACACGCAATCCTGACTTGCTTGGGACTGACTTGTATGCCAAAAATTATGCCATGTTTCTTGTGAGCGTTAAAATGGGTTTTGGTACATATTTTGAAATCATCTCATCTCAAAGAATTTTCATTGAGCGGTGCTATCCAAAATGTGCGGTAGGGGAATCCTTTAATAAAGTCTTTTTTGAAGATATTTCGCACTATAAGAGTGCAAGGGACATCGCCAAGCATATTGAAAAGGGAAGGGAGACTGAAATCTACTATCAGTTTTTAGGAGGGACAGTGGTAAGCGCCTTATGCTCAATTACATCATCCACAGGTCATCAACCGTCTCTGTTACGTCTGGCAACAAAGCCAGGTAAGGAAGTTGGTCTCCTGACAGTTCCAGTGCTGGCCTCCTTTTGGATGTCTGTATTAAAGAACTTCAGTGCGTCTGTTTCAGGTAAGTTCTGTATAAACGGAGTGATCCAAATGAGTCCACCTGGGACAAATAAGTTTGTTTCCAAGCCTACGTCCGTTTTTCAAGTTTATTACAGTGAGGAAGGTAGACAGCGTCATTTACCGCTCTTCATTCCGGACTCGCTGAACGCCCTCAGATTTGTCAGCTGCACTGACAATCACCTTTCTTCTTTAGCGTTTTCCGAATTATTTTCAGCCTACAAACTCAACGTTTGGATGGTGATCATCGGCTACATTTTCATATATGCAGGTACATGGCAGCAGTTATTCAAATGCAGCGACCCGGGGCAAACTGAGAATGGAACTTTGCCCACAGTCAAAGCCAACTCCTTTCAAAGGGCCATCGTTCTCTTCAAGGTGCTGCTGGAACAAGGCGACTCGTTCCTGGAAAGTAATCTTGTAACTCGTAATCCAGTTCGAATCCTTCTGGGAACGTTTCTCCTCTTCTCGATTGTTCTCAGTAATGGATATAGAAATACAAACGTTTACAAAATGATTGCGCCCAGAATGCCCCTCAAGTACGAGAGCTACGAACAACTTATTGAAGATAAATTCAAGGTATACTCCAATGCCCGGGTAGTTAACATGTACGAGCCACCAAAGTTTCTCAGGAATTTGACCGCTCTCAGTTTTAAATCTGAGCAACATACGAAATCTTATGAGCGTTCTGTTGAGCTCTCAGCTACACCCATAACTAGTTTCAACGTGCTGTCAAATTTAAAAAGATCAATCAGTAGCACACTCTTTTATGAGAGTAATTCCGAAATTAGTCTGAGGGCGAATATGATCCGCCACACTTCTCTGTTTTTTCCCGATGACTTACTGCGCACTGTCGTGAAGCTGTTTAAGAACCTGAATTCGGAGTGGGAGTCATATGAAAATTTTTCCATGGGTGACATACGATTGCAGCCGGTGAAAGAGAAGCTAAACATTTTGTATTCCGATTTACAGCAGAAAATGATTTTAAGAGTTTTGAAGGAGTGCAAAAATGTAGCATTTGTTATGGGAACGGCACTGTCCAGGCGGTATGCTCGAAAGCTGAACGACGAGAGGGTCAATGTTGGGAAGGAAGTTTACAACGAGCCAGCATTTCAGTTTTATTTTACTGGACAGATTTCAGTAGCAAGTGTAGTTAGGCTGGGAAGATTTAAGGAGTCTGGGATTGCAGAGTGGTGGATAAATTTGCTGGGAGCATTTTCAGTAACGAGGAATGAGTCTGTAGCGCTCCAAAAAAAGAAACCGAACGTAGAATTTGAGGAGGCTCCAGTAAGTGCTTCGTTGGATGGGAATATAACGCTTCTGTTTGTCCTTCTACTTTCAGGGCTGTGCATTGCTGTAGCTGTATTTATTCTGGAAGGGAGGCTTGGGGCAAACTTTGAGATAGGTAGGTATATAAGTTAAATCCGAGATAGCTATGACAAATTTAGTCGAGTACCAAGTCAGCTATTTGATCCTGAAAGTTTATGGGGCATATTGAGAAACAAAATTAAATAAAAAGAAAGAGCATTTAGATATACGTAATCAATTTGACAGATGTACGGACAGCTGAATATTAAAATAAAAAGTACCTTAATAAAGCTGAGGAATATTATTATTACATCGATTCTACATAAAAAGCAATTTTCCTGTAAACAAAATATCAAAAATTAAGATTACTGCTTACTATTTTAAATGGTTGCGAAAAAGTAGGAAGTAGTAAAACGAAAAAATAATACATATTTAAGTTTTGTGTATTAGCCCATTTATTATTCTTTCGATACTTTTTTTACAATCATAGGTATACCTGTATTCAAAATTGGCATACATTTTGTTTTTTATTTATAGGAAGGTAGTCACAATTTTTAAACTTGAAGTATATTTATTTATTTACAGACTGTGTTTGGGAAATCGTAAACATCCAAATACTTCACGAAAACCAAGTATAAACATCTATTTTCTATATTCGATACCAATGGTAAATATGAGCAATTAATTGAATTTGGGATTATTGAGAATCTTTAATATGATACTGACCATGTTACAATTAAAGAGAATGCTGACGCAGGTTGTATGGTTTCAATACGTTTATACCCAAATTTAAATGAAAAGAGATCGAAGACCCTGCCTGGTTAACGTCAGTCCGTAATAGAAGTTGTAGCGAAGTGAATGTTCCAGGAAAAATTAAAGAATAGAAAGACCATGCTTGGAAACCTCGATTTCTCGTTTTCATTCCTTTGACCATGTCGTTACCAATCATCGTTCCAAAACAGTCCTCCGTCATCACTCCTTTGATTCTTAAAGCATTTGATCTGGCTTCAAAAATAATCAGTTACCTTCCTCAAAGCAAATTTTTCTTTGCGGTGGAAGGAAACGGACTCGTGCTAGGAGTGCGTCCTTGGAGCTGGCGTCTCATCCCGTGGTGTCTGTTTCTACTAGTGACCTTTGTGGGTGTCCTCTGCTGTCTGGTCGTTGTTTTAATGGCGATCATGAAGTGGCAACTTCAGCCTAACATTCATTCTTTTAACGTAATCATTTTAATTCTGGGAGTGCAACTAGGATTGTTTAAATTAGCATCGTACTGTGCGTTAATGAGAAATTGTGACATTATCAAAGCAGTGAGTGCATT
>JAHZND010004730.1:0-62304 GCA_027744115.1 Acrocyrtus sp. NNG-2020 | reverse complement strand
GTCGTACAATTTGATTTACTGTTTAAAAATTTACTGCTGCTTCTGCTTGCTGTTTAAAAGAGAGCAGGTTGAGACTCAATAGTAAAAGGTAATATCATATCAGCACCGTCCCCATAAAACACCTGCTAATAATTGCATCGTTCCCATATTTTAAATCTTCCTCGAAGCACTTTCTTATACTCGAGTATATCGCAATATAGATTACATGTTAAATCTGATTTATATAGTAGAATATCGTTTATACTCTATTCTAACCACAGTACTCTCTAAGAACGCAATTCTAGAAGGAAGGCTCCAAAAATTTATTTTAATTTATTTATTCATTTAGTTAATTTGTTGTAGAAGCTAAATTTTAGACAAGACTAAGCTGTGACGCTTCATCCACCCCTTCTTCGGCTTCTTCTATAGTACTACATTTCTTCTCGTCGATGTCCATGCTGTTTGAGCTACTAAGGGCTAATCTTTGCATTTTGTGTACCATTGCAATAGCGTGCATCAGTTGCTGAAAAGTAGAAAACAATCATGATTAATGACAAAACATTTCTGTGTGGCTAGCCGCGAATCACCCAGCTCATTACTTCCATCTCATTTCTTAAGTACACCACTTGTACGTCGCCACTGACTGAGGGTAAATGTGTCGGAACTTTATAGCTGTTTTTTTATTAAGCCATCTTACAGTTATTACCCAGGGGATCATAAAACCTTGGATCATGAGCAGTAAACAACGTGCTGTGCAAATACGTCGCCTTTTCAAACAAACGAATTAATTGTTGTGTGGCCACCTTCAAATTTACTATCCTTTTGCTGTAAAACTTTTTATCGCTCACATGAAAATTTCGTCTGGAAGTATCTTGACATTTTATGAAGAGTAAAATTCGTGACATCAAACTGGGATGTTGTACAGTAGTAGCAGTTTCATCTTACATAATAATAATAATTGCAATTTCATCCATCGTAAAGTCTGCAGCTGCATCTTTAATACAACTAAAAGGTTTCCAAAATGCTGTTCCCCAGTGGTCCTTGTAAATTTGTACAGCTTTGCGAGACAAATCAATCTCATTCACGTACTGTTAGACTCTCTTAGTTTGATGAAATGCCGCGTGCAGACTTTTTGTTATCAAATAAAATGCATTTTATTTTGCTTTCTCCAGCGAAACACAAAGGAAATAGTCGTACGCTGACTGTTGTGAGCTGGACTACAAAGAGGCGACCAAGGGGATTTTCTCCATTTCCATTGTGCCAAAACAGCCATCTCAAGATTATGTACATGGGTATTATTGTCAGTGATGCGGAGCGGAATAAACTGGATCGTTCGGAGCCACTTTTATGACAATGGACCAACAACATTAAAGAAATAAAATTTACCCTCCAACGAGACTTTGCAAAATTTTTCTTCAACTGCTCGGCGACCGTCCCGTGGATATTCTTGTCGCTTGCGGCATTTCCAGCTACCCTGTAAATTAGTAAATAAAGATGCTTACATTCCCTGAATTACATTATTTAGCAAAACGGGAGAATTGCCTGACATCTGTCAAGGTTCATGTCTATAGACTTGGCACTATAAAGGAAACTTTCGGATATCCAGATTGTTATAGCGATTTTGCCATTTTCTATTTAGGCCTACGCCCAAATATGTAGCTGAAAGAACAGTTAAACAGTTGGACTTAAACATAAAAGTTTTTTTTCTGTATTGTGTCATGTGAAAAATTTTGAAAGTTCTGAAAGGAATGGGTTGTCTCCAATATAGGAAACGAGGATAATAACTGGCAAACGAGAACAATATGCCCTTTCAAAACAAACTTTTGGAGAGAAAAAATTGGTTGTGATAAACTTAATTTCCTGTTTCCAGAAACTGCTACATTGTTTTTTTTACTCAGGCTACCTTTTACTCATGAAAAGGAAAAATTAGCAAGAAACGGAAATTACATTTGTTTAGGGCTAATAATACTACACAGAACGAACAAATTCGCGACATGGATGCAATTGGAATCCTTCAAAACACATATTTGGGACAATGAGAAAAGGAAAAGAAGTATTGGTCGCCTTGAAATGGGATTAATCAGGTAGTATTAAGCGCTTCCTGCGCCTACTTACTTTCTACCTTGGTACGTCTTATACATTTTTAATGTAAATTAAGAGCAGGGAAAATCATTGCACGAACGCTTACCATGGATGTTGAAGAGCTTGTTTGCACGTATATCTCTTTTCGACATCAACGCACATTAGTTGACGAATAAAGTCTTTTGCAGAGTCGCTAATATCATCCCAGTATGGCGAATCAAACTCGAACTCACCTGTTAAAAATACAATATAGGCGCAAGGCTGGGGATAAATATAGTTTCAGTTTTAGCGCATTTGCTTGGCCAGCGAAATGACGGACAGAGCAGCGCCGCCAAGCAAGATTTCCCCTGAGAGGCTTGAAAAACTGCATAGTGTTTGCGTAGAATGCAGTAATAATGGCGATCAATCAAGGCAGGCCTGGTGTTTATTGTGAGTATGACTGACCTTTCAGGATCTGAGCAAAGAGATTTGCATCATTTTCATCGTAAAACGGAGGATATCCACACAGCAAGATATAAGAGATAACTCCTATACTCCACACGTCCACAGCTTTTCCATATGGCTTTTGTGCGAGTACTTCCGGAGCTAAAATTAAGGCAATAAAA
This sequence comes from Acrocyrtus sp. NNG-2020, assembly GCA_027744115.1. Classification (NCBI taxonomy): domain Eukaryota; kingdom Metazoa; phylum Arthropoda; class Collembola; order Entomobryomorpha; family Entomobryidae; genus Acrocyrtus; species Acrocyrtus sp. NNG-2020. Next base: position 59,638 of record JAHZND010004730.1, on the reverse strand, counting down.
TACAATTTTATTTTTCTCATATCAACTCTCCCTCTTTCACAAACACAATTATATCACATAACCGCGGGATTATATGGGAATGTCCTTTATACGGGAGTGCGAGATAAAGCAGAGGAGAATGCGAAGTAGGTTATGTAGGTAAAAAAAGCACTACACGAAGAGTAGAAACACGAAATTGCATTATACAATTCAATTCTTTTCCTTTATGTTTTCTACGTGCCTTACACTATATAGCATAGCATAGCATTCCAGATTGAATTGTTAAAGGAGCAGGAAAGAGCAAAGAAAGTCATCATGGAGGAAAGAAAGAAAAGGGAGACCAGGGAATATCGTATCGTAATGATGATAGAGCAGCCCATTTGGTCGGTTCTGCTCTTTTTCTTCTTTGAGATTGATAAGGTACGGTGCTGGAAAAGGGTTTAAGGTATCCCTCTACAAATACATGCACATTTATATTGCTTATGAATAGGGTACATTGCACACGCTTCGTAACCGTTGTTTTCGATGAGACGAAACAGAAAAAGGGTTTCTTTCTCCGTGCTCCTTCCTTTCTTGGGTCACAACTTCTCAAATTATTTTTTTTACTGCGAACAAAAAGAAAAAAAACTAGATCAATGTAGGCGAAGATAAGAGAGTTAGGTACATGTGGCTTCTGTCCTCCAAGAAACTCAGCGAAGGATCTGGGCGAACGAAATTCTGCAGGATCAAATTCTTGTCTCTACTTTTCACGAGTTTCTTTCTGCTGACAGTCCACTTATCTTCGCCATCGCCAAACTGCACAAGACAAGATGATGCTGAAGGAGAAGTTTAGATTTTTTTTTGAAACGGAGCCCTAAAATGCTAAACGGGATATAAGGACGACTTTTTTTGGAGAAAGCTTTTCTCCTAACGCTTGAGCCAGCAACAAGGCTACAAGTGGCCAAGAAGACCCATAACTCGGCCTACGTAAGCAGCTTAAACAGAAATGAAAACTCTTAACAAAACCGGACAAGGGCTTACAAGGAAAGGTCTAATAAGATGGCAAATCGGATAAAAGTAATGCAGCATTAGCTTTAACAGACAAATATGAGACAATCAGCAGCATGGTAATAGAGTAATTGAGAAGAGTTGAAAAACTCCAGTTATGCTGACAGAAAGGCCGTGAAAATTTGTTCACGTGTACAATTATTATGTAAACATTACATAACATAAAACTATTAAAACTACATGCACTGTCCTGAAGGAAGACCGAACATCTCAGCTCAGCTATACATATATACACCCTAATACGTACTCTTTATTTTTTTATTATGCGCAGGTAAAGTAATTTCCAGGTAAAACATGTTCACTTTACCGTCCTCATGTAATATTGACTACAAACCCTATAAAATTTCAAAGAGACTTAATACGTTTTGAATAAGCAATCAGTCTTTTTACTGCTTTCCTCTCTTCCTGAAAGCAACGTTTTTAGAATAACGAAAGAAAGAAATTCTTCTGATTGAAAAAGTGAAAATGCTCAGAGAAAATTTATGCCCTTATGTAGCTATCTACTATAGGTATTACATATGTAGGAATATTCTATCAGTACAGGCATTACGAAGGATGTGTTCAGGTGGAAAGAACAGCCAAGTATTTAGCTGACACATGTATGTAGCACAATGTTAACAAAAGCTCATAAAATGAAAAAGAGTATGTATATAGCCCTAAGTTTTAAATTCCAATATTCTAGTTCCAAGTAGTAATAGTCATTTTAAAAAAATACATCTCTATTTACATTATCATTTTAAGTTAATTTACTAGGCAGGGAAAGCATAAAAGGAAATCCATACTGCAAATGAAATTTGCTCTATCTTCATCTGGTGTAGCGTGGTCTTGTCGCTGGCTTTTCATGCACATTGCCTCTTTTAATTTCGCCTTACATCTCGTCTCGGTTTGTGCACTTGGAACCATAAAAATGATTACATAGAACTCCTCTCTGTGTAGTTTGGCTTGTGCAAATACATGAGTGCAGACGGTGTAAAGACTTTTATACATTTTGGCGAATCCGACCAACTATACGTGAAGGAGAAAGAGCAGAGCAGTGAGCAGAAGAGAGCAGAGTGCTGTGCTAGAAGATATATATTTTTTCTGCAAAATGCGCGGGTGAAAGCCATTCCTCGTTCTCGCAGTAGAGCAGCTACGTAGCATGCCTTTCTCATAGAGCCCTACACCGTGAAATCTGACTTCACCTTTGAATATACATTAAAAGAAATTCGCAAAAAAGGACTGCCTTTCCCTTTTCTCCTATAGGGACACTATAAACTTTTTCCATGGGCAATATTTAAATGAGTGAGAAAGTGAATGTAATATTCCAAATGATAATGCAATGAAGCCCTCATTCCTGAAAATGGGTGCCATTACGTACTTTTAAAATGGCTGTGAAAGTGTAGCAAATTCTTCCATTTCACTTTTATTCGATTTGACAAAACTTTATTAGCAGTGTGCTACATATGCGTCAGTTAAATGCTCTTCTAGTTATCATTAATGGTAATTTCGTTATGAGTAATTGAATCTACCAATAAAATCATATTACAGTTTTTAGCATTTTGCATCACATACTTTATAAAATGAAATAAAATTACTAAAAAGTCTGAAAGCTTCTTGTGTATGTCAGCACGTCATCTACCAACAAAATACTAACCGCTTTTTCACTTGCTGCGAAACACATTCTAAATAAAAGCCCTTTTTCCTTTAAAATGTGTTCCGCTACTTTAAAAAACCGGGAACAAAGGACTGGCACGAACAAGTGTTATTGAGTTTGTGATAAATGTCCTTTATTGCGACACGGAGAAAACACACAGGGTTGATGGTGATAAGTACTGAAGCAGTGGGCACAGCGCAGAGAAACCCAGTTTTAGGTCACCTCCAGCTCCAACCTACACGTTTGACCGTGTCTATTTAATATGGTATACAAGATTTCATTGTGAATCACCATAAGTTCTTCACCATCCGTGTACTCAATAAAAAAAACACGAAAATTCAGTCCACGCAAATCCAGCATCTATTTCTGCCTGTTCAGTTAGATCAAGTGGCTCAAAATACCAGTCAGGATGCGATCCGTCAGCGAGATTTGTAGTTACGTCGACACAAATCACATTCTGCCCATTGCAGATAATTTTGCTGAGGCTTCTTTAGACAAAGTAATATTGCTATCTTTCGCCACACCATGATGCTACTACTAATACTAGTACATAATACAATGCTCGCCAAGTTTACTAATCTGCTCATTGTACGTAGTAAGCAGCAAGGTAGCAGAGCACTTCTTTAGAAAATATATTGATAAACTGAAACTTGTATTAGAATGTAGCCAAGTCGTAAGTGCTACATGATATGAATTTTCTCTGAATATTTTCACTTTTTGAATAAATTTTTTTTGTAGAGCTATTCTAAAAGCTATGACGTGCCTCTAAAAACCGGAGATCTTTTAAATGCATTATTTTCCGTCGTACCACTATTTCCTATAAGGTTTTAGCTGTGATATCACATTGCAGAATTGATATGTGATGCTTTTTACTATAACGAGATAATGGGACTTTCACCCGATACTGCTTCTCTCAATGTGGTTATCATGTTCCTTACTTTCTCCTATTTTATGAGCTATGTGCATGTACCAGTGCAAATTCATTATTAGTAAAAGTTCATTTTACACGTATAAAAGGATATGTAATTACAGCGTTTGCTTAATTTGCATGTAGGCGGACGAGCGGAACATGCAGCACTGCCTGAGCAAATTAAAAATGACTGTGTAACAGTTGAAGCCTTACGTTTGCATTGCAGCTTGCTAGTTAGACTAAGTTAAAATGATAAAAAAAAGTCTCCAGGGAAAAGAAATAAATTTGCGGAATGTGTACGCTGAAGGTTATTAAATAAAGAAGGAAAGACATAGATTTTTGGACCTACCCACATAACCAGGAGTACCACAGGCAGTTGCCATGATTCCTGAATCTTCCATCTTTGAAAGACCAAAATCGCTTATCATGATTTTGCTATCTTCATCCGAGCAGTAGTAGAGAAGATTTTCAGGCTAAAAAGGTAAAAAGAGAAGCTCCATTCATCTCTCCGAGTTTTTGTCCTTCTGATGTCCGTGCTCTCAAATAGAATGAATAGAAGAAAACATCGGGGTGGACTCACGTTCCCCCCGAAAATCTTACTGCACGCGCTCTTACATTTTCTGACATTCTGATGCCGAGTAAAGCACGTACACAATACTTGCCGTTGTGATAAAAATCAATAGAAACTAGAAACTGCCATGCATTTCATTTCTCAGTGGAAATTGTAAAAAAAAATTCTCTGCGTAGTCTATGTGGAACGACAAATTTCGTCAAGTAAGCTATTAGTATGTGTCACTGTAATTCAAAAGCTTTCCATTCGTACATAAAGGAAAAACAATAAATAAATGGGCCACATGGAGTGAACCGATAATACTTATATATGGAAATTGTGGAGTGATTGCCATTAGAGTTGATGGTAGGCATATATTGAGTATCTGTATAAATATGCTCACAATGCATAATAATATAGTACGTATGCATATATGCAAGCACATACTAACCGCAGTAGCATAACCACACTCATTGGTATAGTCATATGGAAATTTCCGTGCAGTTTTTTTAAACTTGCTAATATATATGTACATTTTCTCTTTTATGCGTATGTAAGCTTAACTTTTGTATGAGCAGAAAATTTGATTTCCAGAAAATTCTTTTCACATTTCATTACAGATGGAAAACATTATCCCAAGCAAAAAAATATTCATTGGTTCATTCCACTGGAAAGTTAGGAGTAATTTTTTGAGTACATTCATTCCTACACGTCCAGACCAACAGGGAATACTTATTCTGAAAAAGTATCCTTGTCCAGCTCTAAGTAAATTAAGCACCCTGCACACAACTCTCCCTCTACAAACGGTAGATGATGATGAGCATGTAAATATGTACATAGTAAATGTAGGAAAACAAAACCACATAAGCTAGTTTTCTCCGAATTTTTCCTTTCTTTTTTTCGGTTTCGCGAAATTGGGAAATTACAGAAAACGGAACACAAAAAAGGGAAAACGTAAAAAAAGAGGCAGTGTCATTACCTTTAGATCTCGATGTACAACTCCCTGCTCGTGCATGTAGTCTACTGCCTCCAGCACTTGACGCATCAAATCTGCGGCATCCTTCTCAGTATACGACCCTTTCTCCACGATTCGGTCGAACAGTTCCCCGCCAGTTACCCTTTACAATGTAATGTGTTCGAAATATTGGATTCCATTAAAGCATACATACAATATAGCACGGCTTCTCTGATACTGGGCTATCTTGCGGAAAGCAAATTGCATCTTGCGGATGTAAAGGAGGAGGTGAAATGGTAAATGAGAGAAATTGTCCGTCTTTTAGTAAGTAGCCCATTACAGTGCAACTTTCTGCTTTCTTATGTATCTAATAAATTGGGACATACATGCTTGTCACACAACTCTAAAGGGGGAAAAGTGCTACTTACAACTCCATCACAAGGTACACTCTAGTCTTGTCTTCATATACTTCCAGCAGTTGAACAATGTTTGGATGCTGCAACCTACGGGGAGAAATCCAAGCATATAATTGCACATCTCCACAACGACAACATCCTCATCACCGATCATAATCACGCGGAAAGTTTACCTTCTCAGGACTTTTATTTCATTTTCCAGTGACTGTTCATTCCCTTTGAGGGCCTTTTTGTCTATTATCTTGATTGCATACATCATTGTGGGATCCTCTTTACTCTGGGCAAGTCGCACTTGAGAAAACGCTCCCCTGCAGAAAATGTAATCATGCTTTTACATATAAAATACCCGTTTTTCCATTCATACTCCGCTCTCTACTTCCCGTATATATCTACTGGAGAGTAAAAATAGAGCTGCTGCTTGTACGAAAAATGCGGACTTTACTCCGCACAAAAAAAATGCTAAAGTGGAGCACAAGGGATGATGATGACACACTTACGTTCCCAGCACATCTTTCATGTCGTATTTATCCTCAAGAGACGGGGACTTTTCTTTTTCTTGCTGCTCTTTCCCTTCCTTTTTCGACTTTTTCCCGAATAGTGGCATAATTAATCCTGCATCGCCCTACAGCGGAGAAAAGCACTTTCACGAAAATCAATCTCCCTTTTTAGCACTTCACATTTCACCAAATTTAGCAATGTTCCCTTTTTTAACAGGTTATAAAAATACTCTTGTGCAATCCCAACACCAAAAATAAAAAGTGAGTTTTTTGGCCACCCTCCTTTCCACTCGTCCTTCTATTCATCAACTAAAAGGGAGACTAGTCGTAGCACCAACGCTCCATCACCACCAACTGCACTGGTGCCTCAGTCAGCGAGCAAACGAGAGAGAAGCGACTTACTTTTTTTTACTATTTTATCAACAGCCAAGTTACACCAAAAAAACGGTCTGTATACCGTGTACGTACTGCAATTATGTACCCTTAGTGTTTTCACTCTCCTCCCTTCCCTCCACACTCCACACACATATTCGCTAACATTGGGCTACATATTATGCAGAAACAGCTAAAATGTTGAGGTGTAGGGGGTACGTAACGAGTAACGATATTGCACAAGTATGTTGTTGCCGTCGTCGTCCTCGTCCTCTTCCTATCCGTTTCACAAGGGCAGAGAGCAAGAGTAGGAAATTTTTGTCTCGTCTACACGGACAAAGTTGAACAATGAGAGACTTTGGCTTCTCTTCTCTCACTTCGTCTTCTTCTTCTTCTCTCCCTCTCTCTCTCTTTTTTCTGCGTTTTTTATGCCGTACTTGGCTTGTAATAGTGCACTAGATAAGCCCGCATGCTTCGCATGCGTCGAACATAAAAGTGTGGATATAATGTTTTTTTTTCGCTGAAGCATCATCCGAGGATATAATTTTGGGGAGGTGAAGAAAAGGGGAAAAACGGGATATATATCTGTAAGCATGTATGACATTTTTTTTGCAAAGATGTAAGAACTAAAAGAAGACTACTGTGTTGCTGTGAGAAAATGTTAGAGACTTTGAGTGGGTCCTGGTAGAGTATAAAAAAAATGCTGCCAGAGATCCTCAAAATATGTCTGGATCAAAATGGCAATCAATTTATAGCATAGTGCGGATATATGGAAAGAGTTGTGAAAAGGCGGTGTGATATTTTCCCGAAATATGGGAGGAACTGGGAGGATATTTGTGGGTACGATTAAGGAGTGTGAAACACGACTTTTCCAGCACTTTCATACCACTAAAAAAAACCAACTACGCTGGCAAACTCATTTGCGATAGTGCAAGGACAATAAAAAAAGAACAAAACTATGGTCCTCATTTTAATGTGTGAACTAGTTTAACGAGCGTTTAAGTAATGGATCGTCGAAAAAGGGAGGGGGAAAAAAGTGATGATGACGTCGTCATAAAAGCGGGCTTAATGATAATCTGCAGAGAATAGCAAAGTTCATGGAGAAAGTTTTAGGCGATTAAAACTTCCTTCCTTTTTCTTGCAGAAATGTGGTGTGTGGAGGCAAAGGTTGGTTTCTGCTAAAGGTCGTGCTCTTGCAAGCGAACTTTCTAATTGTTGCAGTATCACTAACTACTTTAACATATATATATATATTTTAAAAAACCTGCTCGGTGGGGCCAATATAATAGTTAAAAATTGATGTACCAATACACTTCGATACCCTTACAAAATTTAATTTAATAATTAATAGAACGAATAGTCGAATCGAATCGTTTATCAAAATATTTCGCCGTAAGGGAAATAAACCACTTGTAGATCGTGTCGCATCGTCAACCACTATGCATCGATTCGAAGCGATTCGCAATACGGGCCAACCACTTGGCACTCTAGCTTGTGCATGTAGCTTCTTAATAATGGCAGCAGTTTGGCAGTTTTGACTACTATTTTTTTGAGTACTAAAAAGCCCAGTCAAAGTAGTCAATAAATCGTGTCTAACTATTGTCACCTTATCACTGCGACATTCACTTTGTAATGATATGCACACGAATATTGCACACAATAGTAAATTTAAATTCAAATGAGACGAATGGCAAAGGTTAGTTACATTGGCCAAGTCCAATAATTGGTAATATTGAGTTGTACAACAAGCACACAACCTCCCTTATGAAATAAAATTAGCATAATGCGAAATGGCACTATGTTGGTATGCATTTTTTAGCAAACTGAAAACAACACTCAAGGAATACATACGACATGATCATTGGGCTCGTCTCAATGAACTTGATATGATAAAAATTTCTCTTTCTGTGCATCCAATTTTGTACATCTGCAGCTTCACCACAGACCCTAGTCTAGCTTTTTTACGCTATAAAAGGCTTGTATAGAGAAACTTTTGTACAAAAAAAAATTCTCTTGCGTAGTATGGCTCGTCATTCGTTAAAATAATCATCATCAGCAAAGGAAACAATATAAGAGATGAATGTGTGCCATCATCGCAGTTAATTTTCTTACTTGTTACTTTCATCAATTTATTTAAGCCTTTGATTTTCATTATGCCAACTCTTGCTCTCACATTCCATATCGCATCTCTTCCCCACTTATTCTCCAAGCACCAAAAAGTTGCTGTGGAGGAGAGGGACTAGGACTAGTGACAGCATCATAAATGACAAAATGGGAGCATGCTGTTTTTGGCATTACAATCTCAAATTAACTCGTTTTTATTTTAAGATCAGCACTTTTAGAACTGGAAGAATCTTGTCAGCATTAACACATTCCATCTGCATAATGGCTCTTGTGGCAATCACAATCTTTTATGGAGTACTCAACTTCGCAGATAACTTTGTGGAAACAGCGTCGCAATCTTCATATTGAGCTGTTGCCATGGACTTTTAACTTGACAAGTTGAGGGGATCGTCACTACCTTTTCAAACTATTTTTTTTCTTTTAAAAAAGAGTTAGCATTCCAGATGCATCTCAGGCCGTAGGTCATTAGATCAACAGTGATATCATAATCAGTGTCACACACAGCCTCGTAAAAACTAGTCACACGTATTTCCTTACTGCCATATCCAATTTCGTAATACGCCTGCATAATCTTTTACCTAATTGCAAAACTATGTAAATAAAATGATATATTGCCCAATAGTTAGCATTGAAAACATGAAATCTGCACTATGTACAGTGTAAATGTAAATACTATGTACTTTTTATTTCCTAGGATAAAAATAAGATTTATAGCGCTAGCGATTTATTACCTTTTGTATTCCTTATTCCACCACCAATCCAAAAGCACAAAGTTAAGAGCAAGAGACAAGAGAGCAAAAGCAAAATTGCACTCCTCCACACTGAAGATGATGCAAAGAACAAAAATCTGACAATATGAAATTCTATGCTCAACGCCCCACAGCCATAATCATCTTTTATAAATTAATTGGAAATAGTCTTATAGTTATAATAAGATATATGCTTATTGATTACGCCACCGCGTGCATCTTCCAATAATGCAACTAGTATAATTAGGCCGTTTTTACGTTGCAGCATAATCGTTTAGTACTGCCATCATCAATGCCATATAGCCATATTAATTTGGGCATCCGCTTATTAATTTTAATCAAAATGCACTATCATCAAATTTGAAGGTCAGATGTTTATTAATCGTTGGTAGGTTTTAATTAGTGTTTTTTATTGTTATTGCGAGTTTCGTAATTTAACACTCATACTTGAGCCATTCTTCTTTTTCGTCAGAAGAGTTGCAAGCATTAAATAGAATTCTTTGCATTTTATGCTAACACTCTAATAATTTGCTTTGCATAATTAGCCGTTCAAAAATTTTCCACTGTGACGAAACTGCAGCCCAATAACAAAATGTTAAATTAACTACTTTTGAGCTAGACAGCACGACGCAAGAGGTACACTTGTCTTTGTTTCTTTTCGGGTGTGAAAACGGAGCGAATTTCAAATTATCCGATTGACTAACCAACCCGAGAGCTATATAGTAAAAGGAGTGAAGAAAATAGCTGAGGAGCAACACAGCAGCATGTACAAAATGTACCTATGCGATCCACTGCATGTACAGGGGAGTGTGTAAGTGCAAAAACTGAAGAGTAGGCAACCTTGTCCGTAGTGAATTGTACTTGTAAGGAGCAGCAGTGCTTCACTTATTTTCACGTATACCCTGCACAGAGTTCACTTGGAGTAAAGATTCTTTTTTTTATTTGTGTGAGTGCAGTGAAAAAAAAAGTTTACCATCACCGTTGTTAATTTTAAAGGGAAAGTGCAACTGGAAAGTTGGCATTATATTTTTTAGGATGGCTGGACTGCCTCGGAGAATCATCAAGGTACGTGTTTGCACGGAACTGGCTTAACTTGAGTGATAAGCGTGGCGTAGAATTTTAGGGTGTTTTCCGCTAAAAGACGGCTTTGAAATAGTCGGAAGGTTAATTGTTTTTGGGGAGTTGGAAGAAAAATGTGGAGGGGCACACTTTAAGATGGGTTCTGTGTGGTGATGAAATGTCAGGGGGATGGATGGAAATGAATATGAGAGGAATTTCTTGAAAAATGTAGTAGGGTTGATTTAAATATGGTTTTGGTTTGAAATAATTTTTAGGAAACTCAGCGGTTAATGCAGGAGCCGGTGCCGGGAATAAGCGCTATCCCAGATGATCATAATGCCCGATACTTTCACGTTGTTGTTGCCGGTATGAACGATATAAATGAAAGATGAAATTTTGGGGGTTAATGTTAGGGTGGTGGGGCGTTACGTATGCTGTAAAATGTTTCATTTGTTGTTTTTGTCATTGGTGTGTGACCAGGACCAGAAGGGTCTCCATTTGAAGGTGGTGTTTTTAAATTGGAATTGTTTCTACCAGAAGACTATCCAATGTCAGCCCCAAAAGTTCGTTTTATAACAAAGATTTATCATCCAAACATTGACAAATTGGGTCGGATATGTTTGGATATATTAAAGGGTATGAGTAGTGATCTAACTTGGAGTCACCATCAGCAGATGTTATTTTCTAAAGTTGTGAAAAGTTTATCATGCGGATTTTAAGCTGGTTTTGTATTTTTTGTGTAGATAAATGGAGCCCTGCACTTCAAATTAGGACTGTCTTATTATCTATTCAAGCTTTATTGAGTGCTCCAAACCCTGATGACCCATTAGCAAATGACGTAGCAGAATTGTGGAAAATGAACGAGCAGGAAGCGATTCGAAATGCAAAGGAATGGACCAAGATGTATGCTCTAGGAAATTAAATCAGAATGTTGGGGTGTTTGGCAGTGATAAAAAAATATATTGAACTTTTACGTGTATGTGTATGTTTTTGGAAGCAGGAAAAGAATCTTGTGTTTATATCTCGCGTTTTTGTGGAAATGCCTTCCTAATTGTCGATGATCAGTATCAAGCGTAAAACAAGAATGTTAAGTTCATCTTGTTCTTGTTATGTATATTGCGTAATACACACATGCCCATGTTAATTTTTATTGGTAGATCTAATTTTACTCCACAGACACAAAGTGTTACTATAATTGTAATATTTTAGCTATTTTATGAGTAACTTTGCATCTTTAAATATTCTTAATATTGAAAGGAGGCTGACATTCACGAGCTGTGAGACACATTTTTGATGTGTTGTGAACACGATTTATGTACTTTTAACTATGTAAAGTAAAGTGATATTGTATCTCATTCTAAGGTTTCCATATAAACTCATTTTACCTCATCTTTGTTCGAAGTAGACGGTGCTCTGGGAGGATACATTTTATTTCGTTATAAATATAAAACCTGGATCCTGCTGGAAGGGAAAAGTGCTACAGCTACTGTTTATTTGGAGTAAACCTGGGAACCTAATGGTAGGAATTTTTATGAATTGCATGTAGGAAATGTATGTTGTATAATATATCATATGTATCATAGTCATGTATGATTCAAGAAGATTCAAATATGTAATTTCCAAATTCATTATTTTTATTATTTTAATGAATTGTGACCCATCGTCACTGTTACATGCAGACAGCTACTTGTGGGCAATTTGGAATTTTGCACATATCAGGAAACATACTGATGTTTTTAATGTCAGGAGTGTTCCATGCAGTTCTTGCTTCTAGTTGGTTAAACAAAACCGGTTTCCTGCAGTATGTACATTCCTAGTAATCATGGTAATAGAATAATTTAATTAGTTCAGCTAAGTTTATAGGATCTCGAGATACTTATACGCTGTTGTAATTACATGGTTGGTTACCTGAGAGCAGAACTTTGCCAAGGGAATGCCCATGGCATTCCATACTTCAACCAAGTCGGACACAAACGTATCAATCATCTCAGTAGTGTGGTGTGGAGTTACAGCGATGCGCAATTTTTCCTCACCTCGAGGAACGGTTGGGTAGTTAATTGCCTGCACGTAGTGTCCTTTCTTTTTCAACAACACATCCGATAGCTCACTGCTCAGTGAAGGATCCCCAATCTGAAATTGTTAAAAAAAAGCTGATGTAAATTAATTTGCTAATGTGTATATTTTGGAATTATTTTACATAGGTGATGAGTACACGATGACAATTCTTACAAAGACTGGAATTATATGAGATGGCGTGTGTTCCACTGAGATTCCTGCACTCATCAATCTTTCCCTCAGATAACGAACATTTGCTTGATGACGAGCACGAAGTTGCCGACCTTCATCTGACCTAAGGATTCGGACGGCTGCATGAGCACCAGCAAGAACAGTTGGTGGCAGTGAAGTTGTAAAAATAAAACCAGCTGCATAGCTTCGGACCATGTCCACCAAGTTTTTACTGCCAGCGATGTATCCTCCGATATTCCCGAAAGCTTTTCCTGTTAAATGTCATGTCATTACAGATATTAGTGAGAGGAACAATTTTAACTTATGGTGGTAGATTTGACAATGTAAGAAAATATACCCAGTGTTCCAGATATGATATCCATTTGATCAAGGAGTCCTTCCCGATCTCCGATACCCGCCCCATTGTGGCCATATAGGCCTACAGCATGCACCTCATCGATGTACGTAATTGCCCCATACTTGTGAGCAACACTACAGAGTTCCTCTAGAGGACAAACGGCTCCGGTCATAGAATGTACGGTTTCGAAAGCAACTATTTTTGGAGTTTTTACGTCCACAGTTTGCAAAAGAGCTTCCAAATGTTTAGGATCATTATGACGGAAGATATGTTTAGGAACACCACTGTTCCTAATTCCCTGAATCATAGAAGCATGATTGCCGGCATCAGAGAAAATGTGGCATCCTAAAGGTGACCATGAAAGAATCAGAATAGTAATAATTAGCGTAATTGTGTGTCCTTGGAAAAGATGACATGCAATTTTCTCAAGTTTTCAGGTACATACCTGGCAAGGAGCGGGCCAAAGTAAATAATGTTGAGTCGTTAGCTACGTAGCAAGACGTGAACAAGAGGGCAGCAGGCTTTTGATGAAGAGACGCCAGCTCCGCTTCAAGTTTTTCATGGAACATTGTATTTCCTGAAATGTTGCGAGTTCCCCCAGCACCTGCGCCATGCTTTACAAGAGCATCACTGCAAAAACAAATTTGCAGCACAACTGTAGTAAATTCATATAAAAATGAATTCATGTATACTACTATTCATTATTACAATGCTTACCTCACAGCTCTTTTGACCTCTGGGTGGCATGACATGCCGAGGTAGTCGTTGGAGCACCAAACCGTAATTGGCTTCTCGCCCCAACTATACTCCTTTGCACTGGGAAAGTTTGTTGCGAGACGATTCACTTTCTTGAAAATTCTATAAGAGTGGTCATTCTTCTTTCGCATAATTTGCTCATGGAAAAAGTCCTCATACGGAAAGTTACTTGCTGGAAGCTTTTCATTCAATGGAGCCACATCTTCAAGCATTACTTTCTTAGCTTCCTTAACAGCGGACGGAGGAAAGACAGAGTCCACAAAGGGGCATTGTTCCAGCCCGGCAGAGCTACCATTCTCCTGGCCTGCAATAAAATTCCCATTTTTATCAAAATGGCCCATAAACGTCAGTCAAAAAGTACCAACCTCTAGTTCACAGAGAAACTTACTTGCGACTTGAGCCGGAGCGGAAACGGTAGACAGTACTCTTGTTAAAACAGGGCACTGCTCCCCATATTTTTTCACGAGATTCGCCCCATAGTTCCGGACGAACGTTGACGGCAAACGGGTAAGAAAGGGACACGGCATTTTTCACAATCGCCTATGGAGAAATAATAGCTCGTAAAAGTCGAAATTCGCAATGAATACTGCTACGGCTAACCACACCGCAATTTATTTATGTAGACGTTTCCTCAAAAGCATATATGCACAACTCCTTCCTTTCCTGCCAGACTTGACAAGGATATTACGCAATCAAATGTTTCATTCAGCATTGACATTCATTTCAGCTATCGGAACAACTTGCAAATTTACCTCTATGCTAACTTAACCGACTACATACATACTTAATTTAAGCATCTCAAAACTGGTAAATGGTTAATGCATGAAAATCGTGACCACAGCAAAAATTCGTTGTTGGATACACAACTCTGTAAAAGTTGACTATCTAGCACAACATGCTTTTTTGCACTTTATCTGTTTGCTAGCAACAGCTTCCATAAAACTTGCGATAGCTCGATAGCTGCCTTTTGATATTGAATATTAACAAGCGCTAAATTGTGTGAATGAAGTGGGCTGTGCCAATGCAAAAAATTAATCTATTAATAATGTATTGAGCTACTCTTATAGTTAGTATTCACAATCACAAATATCTCACATTACCCCCAATTGTGGTTCTTTTTTTCCAGAATTATCAATTCAAAAGGGTTTTTCCATTTACTGCCATTCGATGCACAAGTGCTGTGGTAGAATTTTGTAATGTTACTGTGAACCCCACTTGTATGATCTCAGCTATTAATAATCAAATGCAATGACACAAAAATGGAGACTATGGCATCAGCTATCTGGAAGTCACTTGACTTCAACAAAAAGTAAGAAGGCAATTCCAGTCGAGTGTGCTTGACGAAAAACATAGTATTGGGGTTGTCCTACAAGCAATTAATTTGAAGTGCATGCGTCAATAACGATTGGCAACGATTCCTAAAAATTCAAATTTTACAGCCCGACAGCCTTGTTTCAGGAGTGACTGACATTAGAAATTCTTTATCAGCACTTTTGCCCCTGTCTATCTAACGCAGCGCTAGCGCAATCACTGATTATCATCATATGACTTTATTTTATCAAGTACATTATTTATAAAGCTTTTGAAGTGAGATTAGTATCGTACATAGAGCGCCCTCGTCAGAAAATACGACTTGACTTGATCATTCTATTGGCTCGTGAAACGGAATATTTAATGACCCAAATCTTGTTGAATATAGTCTGAACAAGTTTGTTATTATCATTTTTTCGGTAAAGCTAAGCATGACTTTCTGTATCCGTGTGCAAAACGAAAACAAAGTTTAAGCTTTGGAACTTACGATTATCCCGCAATATCTAAAAGTCACCCTTCTCTTGCAGATTTTTAGAATGGAACTTGTTGCTTATTTCACTGATTAACAAAAGTAGGTGGCCAGTAGAATGCAAATTTGTATTTTAAGTATTCTCATGTGCACACTCTGAAATGCAAAGGCTGACTAAACGACTAGGGTACACGACAAGGTAATGCAATGAATTTTCGTGATTTTCTTTCAGAGATGATTGCACAGCAGCACTCTCTATCTACCAGTCTACCACCTAGTCCATTCTAAAAACAAATTACACAGAGTGAATGAGAGCGATTACCTTCATTTACAAGAACTTTAGTAAATGACTTAAATGTGATCAATGCTACCCAGAAAATCTGCTTCTGATGCTTTACTTTTTTGAGGCTGTGCTAGGTGTTGATGACGAGGATAGTAATTTTAATGACTTACTGAACAGCACCTGTGCACTTTTTTTTACTTACCTATATATTCACTATATATACATCATCGCTCTACAGGTACTTCATTCTTTCATTCGGTAATGCTTTTAAAGCCATAACCCCAACAAATTCTGGTAAAATGCTTTTATCCGTCAGCTTTGTATGGAATTAGTGTGCAGTGACGTCTGCGTATGAAAATGTATATAAAGTATTGATGGGTGGTGATGAATGATCCATGTCAAGATCAAAAATTGACAATTGAATAGGGAAACAGGAGGCAGGAATCACTGCCGAATTTATAGACTAGTTTGAAATATATATTTATTAATATTTTTTTGGTTTTAACGTAGTTCAAGAATCCAACAATGAAAATAGGAAAGTTTTCATCATGAAAATGCATTATACATCCGGACAGCCATTCTATTGTGCATATTATCGATGCATAATATAACCAAAAGAAAAGGAGCCAATTGAATATGGAAGGATAATGAAAATTACAATTGCAGCACACCATTTACGTCCGACAACTTGCGTTAATGTAAAATGAGCTTGGTCATGTGGTTCAGTTGGATTTTACGTGGAATCGTAATAGTCAAATATTTGGGCATCGTAAATTATATCATGTGCACATAGCAATTTAAGTGGCAATCAATCCTCCGAAAGAGATATGCTGACATAAAGCATGATATTTAACAAACCATTTGTTAAAGAATGATCGAGAAAGTGCTTATAGTCTAGCATTACTAAGTATTACAAGCAGCCAGATATAACTGGCTGAAAGGTGGCCCAAGCTTATTTACCATGCCGAGTGCCGAGGCAAATTTATTTGCATGTAGCACGACTCGCGCTGCTGATGTAACAAAGAACCCATTCAAAGTAATTCTTGCATTGAAGTCAATTTCAACTAGAGGACTTTGGAGTTGATTCACGGTTTAACTTTATATCGTGAGTAGATGGATGATGTATTTTTCCATTTTTTATTAATGATTAAAGCAAATTGCTGCGCTTGTAAAAAAAGGATAGCAGTGAAAACAAGCAAGGTCTTTCACCATCCATTTATCAGTTATTATTACCAAAAGAAGTAGAACGGCAAACAATTTGCAGTTTGTATCATTTCGTCAGACAAACCTTAAACTGAAAATTATACTTATTAAATATAAGTGCAAAGCAACGCCGTTTTTTTCTACGGAAACTATTTTTTCACCTGCACCTCGTGCACTTTCCTTAATGGACATTAATTATAGTCAAAAGACTGTGTACTTCCACGTGTGAGGAGAACAGGTCATTCAAGTAGTTTAAATGTCAACTGAAATGATAACCAGAGCAAACTTTCAATTTCATGCAACATATCTTCGTCATACCTGATGATGAGCTACAAATTATACTTTGCATAACAAATAGGCGCAGTATCTCCTTTAATGCAATTTAAAATTATATCTGTTGGTTTTTGCACCTTATTTTTTCACTTGTAGAAGGTTCAGCAGCAGTGATGGTCATCTAATGATATTATTGGAGTTGTGTAAATGAGGTCGCGTCTTTCATCACTTACAAAAATGTTTTATTTCTGAAATACTCATACATTTTTGTGTGCTAGTTGTAAAGGAAAAAATTTTACTCAAATACAATTCATTTTGTCATAAGTTTGTTTTCAGTTAGCTGACGATGAGTGCTACAGGCCCCACTCATTATTTTCTAATTGCCCTGATTCTGCCAAAGCTTCTGTCAAATTAAAAGGCAGTGGTGGATGAGCTAAATTCATTACATCTTTTGCTATTGTTGCAAGGCAAGGGTCGAAGGAAGCTGAATATACCTAATCCGGCTTGAACTGGTGCAATTATTTTCTATTTAAATGCCAAATCGTCACTAATGAATTAGTAACGAACCTTTAAATGCTGCCCAAAGAATTCCTGCAATGATTTATGCACATTTTCGACCACCTGTCGCCAATACTTGAAAGTGACATGACAGGTAGTTTTATAACAATGCTACACAGAATAACATTATTTTAATGTATATTGTCTCATAACTGAGTTTATTCCATCCATTCATCATCCATCAACTTTTACAAAATTACACCCAACAACTATTCAAACTCACAGATGTGTAGCTATATATTCAATATTATACAACCAATTTTTAAAGTTTCTAGCCATGAAAAGTTTGCAACCTTATCATTTACTACACCATACTACACTACATAACAGTGCTATATTATTAAAAATTTAAGTACGTTTCCTCTCTACTATGTACAAAAATCGGCTAAACAAGTTGCAAGTTGTAACGTAGCTAAATTATAAAAAATTGTTTTATCAGGTAACTTCCAAAATAGAAGTAGATTACAAAATATTACAAAGTAGTTGATAAATACGCACACGGATCGCGGATTTCGAATACATTATGCAACACAATGTAACAAATCCTTAAAGTTACTTACTTACTATATTTTACACTTACGTCTACTTTGTATACGTTTACTGAGGCAAGGTAGCGTTATTGCTTATATAGGTGGACAATTGGACTTTTTAGCACTTCCAGCCCCAAGGATGGTGTCTAGAGAGCAAATCATAGGGCGCCTTGACAATCAAGCAGCAAACATTGGGGTGAATTGTAATAATCTCTATTGTGAATGCATCTTTACAGTAATGACTTATTTCTGCTGAAAAAACATTAGTGATACAGGTTAAGGAGCGAATAGCTATCTAGTAACAAGAAGAAAGAAGCTTACGGTTATGTTGCCTCCCAACTAACTTGATTGTCACTTTTAACCAGAAAGACGTTTGTAGAGGCACTTGAATAAGTGGGTGATATGGCACATTGTAGTAGTATAAATAACCTAACGGCATAATCATTTGGTCCTTACGGTTAGATATGGGCTTAACCCTTAACTTTACGGAAATAAATGTTTAAGAAAGGTTGTTTCATTTAGTGAAGGCAGTGATCAGGAACACACAATACTTCTTATGTTAATTTTTATAACTGGTAATTTGTGTAAGCTCAATCAAATCTACTTTTCTACCTTAAAAAACTTTGGTTGCACTTCGTAAAAAATCTGAATGAGTTTTTGTCTTTCCTATGCTTTTTATACTATATATAAAATATACTTATACCTTAATAATTCTAAAAGTAAAATCTACGAATTGCAAGTTCTATGATAGTCTTCTATTTTCCTAATAGCTCGGAGGTGCTCCTCCATGACTCTCGCTAATGTGTCAATTTTACCCGCTATAACCTCCGCACGGCGTTCATGTTCCCCGTACTCGTTCTCCATTTCTACAACAAATTAGGAAGATAATGTTTCACGTTTGTCTTTAAATGAACATGTTAAATACAAGTAATTACCTTGTAATTCCTTTCGTTTGTCATTAATATTATTGGCAAGTACGTTTGCCCGATTTTGTAGCTCGTCCCTTTTCTTTGCTCCTTTGAAAAGGGCTAGTTTTGATTCCAAATCCCGCGACACTTTGTCATACTCGTTCTTTAATCTAAATTAACAGTTTTTGCTCGTTATAGTTATTAATAGAAATTGAAATTATTGTATGGTCATAAATTAAAATATTGCTCTGTTTGATAACTAACCCAGAAGTGGTTTCTTGAATAAAAGTGGCATTCCTTAGAGCCGATTCTGATTCGTTTTTCGCTTGATCTCTGCGCCTCTCATTCTGCAAATTCTTCTTTTGAAGTTCTTCCAAACGGTGTTTCAACGCTTCACTGTCTGTTAAGGATCCACTGGCTGTGGTTTCAGCATTTACAGTTTCACTAGTAATCTAAGCTCAGGAAAAAACGAAATTAACGAAATTATCTAACATATCAATTAATTGATTTTAGTCAATTATCAAATAGGCTTACTTGTTTCAAGTCAGAGTCTGCTTCATCGATATCTACCTTTGCTTTATCGATCGCTACTTCAGCACTCTTCTGAGCTGCCAGTGTTTTGTCTAGTTCTTCGCGGACCTGAACTGCGGCTTGTAAAACATTTTCGGCTTCAGTTCTGAATTTAAAAATTGTTAGTTTTAAAACTGAATTAACTGAAAAAACAAGCCCATTAATTTAATTTAAAAATTAAACATTAAGCTCACGCAGCGTGATCAGCTCTGTCTTTCAAAGTTTTTGCTAAAGAGAGGTCTTCTTGTGTATCCCGGAGTATTTGATCGATGTCAGTCAGCATTGACGCACTTTGCTTAATTCCTTCTGCTAGCTCTTCAATTTGCTCCGGACGTTGGGTTATATTTTTACTCATCACCTTCATTTCAATATGTTTTTTTTTCATTTTTACCAGAATAGCGACAGAAACTTAATATCAGAACACGATATTTAAAATTATGACTTACATCCTCCGCCACTTTTCGAATCTCCTCTGGTGATGCCCCTTGCATGTCCAATACTTCTTTGATCTCTTCCTCAAGTTGCTCCAGAACAGATTTAGCTGCTTCAGACGTATTTTTTGCCGCTTGGGTTTCATCGTAAGCCATCAACGCCAAATTCTTCGCCTCGTCAACTTCCGACTTTGTTTGTGTTACAGCACGGAGAAAGTCCTCTGCATCTGCTTCCTTTTTCTTGGAATTGTCGAAAGCGTCTTGAGCAGTTTTAAGAGCATTAGCTGCGTTAGTGACCGCACCTTCACAGGATAGGCCACCACACTTACCGCAGCCAGCTCCTCCACAGAACGAGTCACAAGGATCTCCACGACGGTCACACACAAGTTCATTCAATTCTGGGAACATGGTGTTGATGGAATCAATATTAGTTTCTAGTCCTTTGAGAGTCTCTGACACGCCATCCTTTGTCTTATTCATTTGTGGACTGATTTGCTGAAGGAGTGACTCAATTCTCTTCCTCTGCCTTTCGGAATCACTCAACAAACTCCGAACACCATCTGCCCGCCTTACTGAATCGTCAGATCGCCGTTTTGCTTCTTTCGTGAGATTTAAAGCTCCCTCCACGTTTGCTTCCTGCAAATTTATGGCTCGATCTTTGAGGGAGGCAGCGGATGCTTTTAGGGCGTCCACCTTCACTTGCAATCCAACGAGAGAGCTGTTGCTGCGTAGGATCCGCTCGGAGGTATTTGTCAAGTCATCGTTTGCCTTGTCAAGTTCTGACGACGTGTCATTAAACTTCTTTCTAAAGTTTGACAATTCATATAAAGCGTTTATAAATTATACATAAGAATTATAAAATAATAAATGAGTTCATTTTAAAACCCACCTTTTATCTTCCACCATCTTATCCAGGTCGTCTAAATCAGAGCTACTGAGACTTGAACTCTCCAACAGTCGGTTCACCTCATCCACCCTGTTCTTCATAATATCGAATTCTCTCGTGTATGCCCCAGTTGCACCTTGTTGTCTTACTTGAGAAGCTGCATCTACCACCTTTGCTGTTTTATCTACGAATGATAAAAATCAAACAATTTACAACAACTATAAGCATATATTAATTTGGATGTAGCAAACAACAACTAATAAATCTACCTTTCAATTCCCCTATAATTATATCCCAGTTGTTGAAACACTCGCCGCATTCACGACATGATGGGGCCACTCCGATGAATCCTCTGGCACACGTGTCACATTTATGACCTCCGACACCAGTGATACATACGCAGCTTCCGTTGACACGGTCACATTGTAGGGTCTGCGATCCCCATGAGTTGCAGTCACAGGCTAAGTAAAAATATTTTAATTTACTACAGCATTATTTGCGCCATATATTACCTATGTAAGTTTGTGCAAGAAAACTTACGATAGCATTCAATATTGGGATCTCCCCAATGTTCTGCTTGGCACTGATCACATTTTCTACCTCCGAAGCCGGGTCTACATTCACATTGGCCGTTATACTGAAACAAAATTCCGAGTACATTAATTTTACAGGCACTTTTTGCTATATAGAAATGTAATTATATTGAGTCGATAATAATTTACTGAATTGCATTGAGTGCTTAGAGAACCAATCTCATCGCAGTCACATGGCTCGCATCCTTCGCCGCTTGCTATTTTCCAGTGGTCCACCTTACACTCTTCACACGTTAAACCTATCACATTTGGTAAACAGGGACATTGACCAGTTATTCGATCGCAGGGTCCAGCTGTACCATTTGTTCCCAAAATGTCGCAGATGCAATCTACAAATAGATACACAATTTTAATAAGTCCACCAATTTTTGTTCAGTTAACTGAACTTTAGAATTAGTCAATTACTTCGACACATCTGATGGATGGCATCACCGTAAAAACCTGGCATACAGTGTTCACAGCTAAAACCTTCTGTGCTAAATAGACACTGAAGACATTCTCCGGTTTTAAGGTCACAATTTCCTGGTCTGGAAATGTCAATGTTATTGTTACAGCTGCACGGTCTACATTCACCTCCAGGTATTTCGGGGTTTCCAAAGTAGTTATCTCCGCAAGTATCGCAGCGCGGTCCTGATAATAGCAAAAAATTATGTACCCTATGGTCTACAGTAGAAAGTAGAATGGTTTCATACCAGCATATCCCTCTTGACATTCACAGATTACATCGTTAGTCTGTTTGTCGAGTGCGCATCTTGTTGCAAAGGAATGTCCACCTTCAATTGTTCCTGGACAGGGGCATGGTCGACACGGAATGTCAACGCCTAATCTTGGATCACCGTAATAACTCTCGGCACATCTGTTTGATAAAAATGTACAACAATGGAATAAAAGTTCCAATATAAATTGCAAAGTGTCTTGAATATCTAACTAGCCTGTCACATGTTGTTCCAGTGGTGTTATCTCGACACTCAATGCAATGACCTGACAGGGAGTCGCACAAATCTGCATGAAGATTACAAGTACACTGTTGACAGTTGGGGAAACTCCAGTAGCCAGGTTGGCATTGGTCACAGTGTGCGCCAAAGGTATTTGGCCGACATCTACATTGGCCTGACTGGGCGTCGCAGAAATTATCCAGGCTGCCAATCGGATTACATTCGCATGCTGCAAAAAAACAAACGTGAGTAATCCAAATAGCAAATATAACAAATAAAAAAAATTTGCAGTATGTATGAAAGACTACTTACGACGACAACCACCAGACTCGAATCCAAACGTTCCAGGTGCACACCTTTCGCATCTCCTTCCCATTACATTAGGTTTACAATTACACTGTCCACCAAGTGGGTCGCAAATAGCGCTGGTGGATCCTTGAGGGTCGCAGCCACACTCAAAAGCACCGTCAAAGACAGTAAAGCCAACGCTAGTAAGTAACTTTTTGCATTCCTCCCTCACTGGATACCGATTAGCGCTCATAAATGCTTGATTGCATCCATAACGCTCAAACAACTGCCTCCGGTAGTCATTTTCGTTCGTCCCGTTGAAGAATGGCAAAGATTCAGATTTGGGAATAATCACGATCTGGATAGAAATACAAGTTATATAAGTTAAGGATAAATTATATTTACAAGTCAAGAAATACATATTTAGTTATAAAACCTACCGAATCTATAAGAACAGTAGATGTTGGCTTATCTCCTGGGGCAAAGTTCAGTCGGACCTTGTAGTTCTTTCCCGCCTCAAGACAAAGTGGTGGATAAAGGGTGGTTTCTCTTGCCTCTATAAATATAAATTCCAAATGAAATATGCCAATTATGGTTGCTTTTCAATTGCGTTTTTAACATTTTTCTCGTACCTGATCGCAAAACTACAGGTGTTGGACCTGTCTGATACTGATTTTGAGCACAACGACCGTTAGGATCAGGAGGAGAGTCCGGAATTACCAAAATGTTTGCTTGATGCCATCCTGGTTGCTATCAGTTTAAAATTAGCAATTTAAGCATATTCCATCATAGTCCAACGAAGTAGTATTTTTATTCAAGTATAGTATTACCTGGGGCTCGTAGCGAACAATAAGATCGTATTCCATTGTCCTTGCGATGTCATTAACATCGAATTCAATGTATGAATCGTCATACACTCGAACAAATCCTACCCCAGTCCAAGTGGAATCTCTCCCATCGCGATAAGGCTCCCGAATAGCAATTTGAGAGTTCTTTTTAAAATAAAATGAATGTACATTTTTAATTGCTCTCGTAAACTGGAATAAGAACTTGTTGTCTGAAATATATTTACCGGTGAACGTTCAGCAATCTCAGCTTCATATATAATGTGATCTGGAAGTCCAGCAAAATAACCTTGTTCTGGAATTGAGCAGTTCCTACCAGTGACATGCTGCCGACACCTTGTCATTTAATAATTAAGAATACAGTCAGGTTCTGAATTCATTCTTTTTAAAGAAATTACTCTTATAAAATGTCTTACCGACACTCTCCTGTCAAAACGTCGCAGAAATTGTCATATGATCCTCCAACATCGCAGTCACACGGCTTACAGCCATCTCTGTCCTCGGACAGTCCATAATATTCGGGAAGACACTGATTGCAGTCTCTACCCGTTACGTACCGTTTACAGGTACACTCCCCAGTGTAGACATTGCATCCTTGATTCTCCACAGTTCCGAGCAAATTGCAGGTACACTCTTTAATCAAAAATTAAACCAATTAAATTAACATACAGGACTTTGGATTAGCGTTTAGTAGTAGCCTTTGCAGACCTTGACATCCATCCGGATCCTCCAGTTTCAAGTCCCAGTACCCATGTTTGCATTGGTCACACCGACGACCTTGAACGTTTGTCTTACAGTGACACTTTCCAGCTTCCAAACTGTTATCCACATCCGTTTTCGAGATACATATGCCATCGTCAAGGGATCCACTTGGGTCGCAGTCACACACTATTTATAAAAAAAGAACGTTACAGATCCTTCTGATTCCTTTTAAAATAAAAATTCCTGTTTTTTAGAAAACGGTTACATTGACACGCATCAATATCGTCAATCCTTCTGTCAGGTCGTAAATAGTAGAAAGGTTTGCAGAGTTCACACTTATGGCCCATCGTATTGTGCATGCAGTTGTCACAAACCCCACCACTCACATTTCCAGATGCTACGAAAACTGCATTATCAAAATGACAACTTTGTGCGTGGTTATTACAGTTGCACTCTACAATGATCAAAATTGCATGGTTTAATTTATTGCTTTTTTGAATTAATTCTGCATGAGAATTGAAATACTTTTTCTGAAAAGACATACTCTTGCAGGCATTCGTCTGCTTTCCAATCGCAGGTTTCCAAGGTAAATCCCAGTAAAAGTCTTCGCACTCATGACAATTAAGACCTTTCGTGTTGTGAGTACACTCACAGCGGCCGTGCACCATGTCAGGGCGTGTTTCCACCCCTGGCATTGGCAGACATCTTGACGCATGTCCATAGCAAGAACATGATCCTCTCACAACCATTTCGTAAATGGCATAATAGTACTTTTCCTAATTATGTAATTAGGTAAATATATTGTACTTGTACATTATTGCTCTCTTTTGGTTTGTTAAATTTCTAAATATTAAAAATTACATACCTGAATGTCTACTCTCTTATCCAACAGGTCATCTCCAAGAGTGTGCAGCTTTTTAAAATGAATGCGGAGATTCGTCACCTTCAAGAGATTTTGGACTTCTTGTGCATATGGATCCGTAATAGCCACGTTTTTGGGTAGTACTCTAAAAATTACCTGTTAAAACTTTTTGTATGCTTAAATCGTCCACTTTAGAGCATGCTTTACTTTGCCGTGTTTAGCTTACTTCGCCCTCTGTCGAAGGAGCAACACCAGAATATCGCTCTTCACAAACAACATGCGTCAAGTTGACAGCCGGCCCCTTATCAATTTCAGGAAACATGTCGGTACAGTTATCCGCAAAGTACCGGTACACCTATTGATTGAGATTTTTTTGTATAAAATAAATGCCATCATTTTACAATTTGACAATGCTACAATTTAATTTTTGAAAAAAAAATTCTTGTTCTGACCATCCATGTTTGTCCTTCATCGAACGATCTCTCAATTAACATGGCTGCCGGCCTGAATGTTTTAAAAGTGATGATTAAATGAGTAAAATGAAATTCCGCTTCCAGGTCCACCTGTATGGT
The DNA here is from genome assembly GCA_027744115.1 of Acrocyrtus sp. NNG-2020. Classification (NCBI taxonomy): domain Eukaryota; kingdom Metazoa; phylum Arthropoda; class Collembola; order Entomobryomorpha; family Entomobryidae; genus Acrocyrtus; species Acrocyrtus sp. NNG-2020. The sequence goes on along the minus strand of JAHZND010004730.1, from coordinate 33,788 downwards.
GACATCCTCAGCGCCATTCTCCGACTGCCACCACGATCTCTGCTGGGTACTGTATTTATTATTGATTGATTAGTACGCTAAGTTACCCAACTAATCAAAATTGTATTTTGGTCAATTACACTATTATTACATACCCGGGGTACAGTCTGCTAATAACATTTTCTATCCTATGACTTAAACTGGGATGTCGCATGAACTTGGGTGTGGAGTCGCATCGAAAGCACTTTTTCTTATCCTCCAAATGAGATACTATACAATATCTTTCCTGAAAAAACATAATGCAATCTTAAAGTAAAATACTTTTTTCGCTGTGCTCCTTTAACTACAAGAACTTGAAATTCATCAAACCTCTCTCGTTAAACCGCACGTGGATGAGGCCGTAAGTCTGTCTTCCCTCCCAATTAAAAGATTTCCCGTGGCTGGGTAACATGATCCTTGATCACAAGGATGAATGGGAGAAGTGTATCCTACAAATCGTCACCGTAAAATATTTATCAGTCGTAAATATTGATGTAGCGCCGTAACACCATTCTCAAGAATATTTTTTTATACAGATAGCACCTTGCTAATGAAATGCATTCACTTCTCCCATAATTTAACGTAGCTGTACATAATACGTTTACTTTCTAGTAAGCTTACGCAAAGTTTTTATACATGATTGATGCTATTTAGGCTATTACATAGGCATTGTAAGTCTACAGTCTACATCTCAATCGATTCGGTTTTTACAGTATTAGCTATAGAAAGTAATGTCCAAATAAAAAGGTAAGTGTTAGGAACGCTACAGTGTAAATAACTCTAAAACAAATTCACACCAAATTGCTTTCGTTCTACCAACCACCTTTAAAACCCCATCATCCTTCGTAGCTGTACAATACAAAACTATTTTCATCATTAACAAAACCATACAATGATAAAAGGGGTTAATCAGAGCAGCTCTCTGAAACTAAATAATCTTATTGTATGTCTCTCTATGCCCCGTGAGGCCTAAAACGATCTTTCTTTCACCTCTTACTTTGCTGTTCATTCCATCACCATGTTAATAATCGTTTGTGAAGGAGGACATACGACATACTTATTGCGTAATTTATTATTTGTATGAGAAAATTATAAATTTTACTTTCGTCGACAAAAATTCACTAACATTAATTACAATTAGTTATACTTATTTATGTATATATATTTTCATATGTCTTGTGATCTGTTATTTTAGTAGAGTATATATAAGTGTATCCCAGTGTTATACCGCAACCAGTTACTTACGTGTCACCCAGTTTAACTCCCTTACCCACCACACACTGTAAAACATCCGGCGATAGTGTTAATTTTTATTTGCTCGTTTCCGGACTTGATGAAAAATGTACAAAAATACAGCATGTATTATCTCATTTGTAGCACTGAATCATCACATATCCGCAGAACTTGATAGGACAAAATGTACAAAATAAATATAAAAATGAGTTGCTGGCTCATATACTACCTCCATTCACAGCTTCCTTCATGAAAAGTTTCCGATTGTAGTGGGTTAGTGGGTGTACGTTATCAACGCCACGATCTTCAATGAACCCGTTGTAGTACGTTATGTTGCTGAATTCTGCATACCCTGACTCCCCGTTTGGATAGGAATATGTATCATTTCGAACTGACAATTTATGCCTTCCGAAGGGTCCGTAAACCTGGCCAGGGGTAAGTCGGTGAAATGTCAGGTTCGTTTCTATTTGGAGGGAATGGTTCGCATGCTTCTGCTGTTGCCGTGTCCGGTTTACTTGATACCTCTTTTCGGAGTAGCTCCTTGAATAACCTCCCACGCTCAATCGCCTGGGGCCGGTTCCACTGCCACCGCCATCTCCACCAGTTTTCCAGCGACGGTTCGACGAGTGAAATGCAAAATCTAGCCTGGGTCTAAATGTGTGGTCTTCCTCATTTGAAGTGCTCGCTGGTTCAGTACTTGTTACGCCTGTTTCTTCCGATGCTGCTGACCGTGAAACTAATGTTTTATTTTCAAATGGGTTTTGGTGAAGAAAAGTAGCTACATTATTAATGACGGTCACCTCTCTGAGTTATCCCAAATTGTATTTTACGTGTACCGGTACCGATATATGCCGATTCCTAATTACATTGTTATAAATATAGCTAATATGACTATATTATTTAATTAAAATGTAATATTAACTATTGAAATATTAACCACACCTTTTTCAACACAATCTTGGAGCCCAAATAGTAACGGCTTGAGTGTAAGTTTAGTATTTTTTAGCATATTCAGTTGCGAATATATATTCATTAATTTTATAAGCTTATTGATTATCAAATTCAGCTTTGGTCATATTAGCAAATCTGAGAATTTTCAACGGTTTCCTTCTTACCTCTATGAGCTGGTCTTCTGAATTCGTCTGCTTGTATATTGGGCGAAACGTTTTGCGTGGCTGCAAGGTGTAGCGAACCTTTCGGAAAAGATACATGTTTATGGATGATTTTAAAAAGAGGTTTTTGACGGTAATAATTAACTATACTACTAGTTAATTAACTTACAGTATGCGACCATTGTCGCCAACACTCCAAAGCACACATGAGTCCACGTAGTTGCCATACTTGTAAATGACTATGGTTGACGCTGGGTGAATATTTCTTGGGCAGAGTTGCCGCAGAAAGTTATTATTAAAGAGTTTTGCTGAAAGCTACTGCTGGGTCAGAGCATGATTATGATTAGTTATAGCAGAGACTCATCGCGATCATTTTTGTCGTCCATTGCGACTTCCTCTCTGCGGACAATGCAACAATGCTCACAGCGCACTGACTATTATCATGTTATCGTTAAGTGATCATAGTATACTGCAAATTTTAACAGGCTTCACTCTCACTTCAGTCTCAGATTATTTTTTGAATGTTATTTTCACAACAGAAACTAAAAACTTTGCACAAAAATTCACATTTACAAAACTCACTAGAAAACTTCTCTACCTTGCCAGCCACCCAGGTCTCATTGTCATAAAGCAACTCCAGTTTCCAATTTCTCTGGCGAGGATGAGCTGTAAAAAGAGCTTGATAGGGTTACGGTGCGATAGCTCTTTGTTTTTTATCACGCACTCCTTCCCCAGGACAGTCACTAAAATTTATTTCTGCTGATCTTTTAACTGATTAATGGCCAGTGAATCTGAATGAAACCCCCTGAAAGAACAAAATCCATAATAAACTGCTTAGCATTGGCTTTTAGCTATTCACTGATAACAATCATCATCGCCATCCCTCTCACAAAATTGAGAGATGGGCTCATCATCACACGTCCTCAGTACTTTTTCTTCTTATGATAACTCTACGATGACATTCCACTACCACTCTCAAGAATGTTTTCACTCTCAATCTCACTAAGCCAGTTTGAGATTTTTTTTATGAAGCAGCTAACTTGCTAACTAAGCGAAATGAGCGAGCGGCCATCACCTCTTAAAGAAGGGTTTTATGAAATTTATTAACAGCAAAACAATTTATACTCAATCAAGCTACGAGAGCAACTCTCTAAATTGTTAAGCGTTAACTGGAGTGCCAGAGGAGAGAGGGACAGAGAGAGAGGAGCGTCTCCATCAAGTCAACTCTTGTCACCATCATCATCATCACCACCACGAAGCTCTTGGCAATTGCTGGACATCAATAATAGCAATAATCACTACACTTTGCCTTAACAAAATCATTCCTGACAAAAACATTTTTTTTAAAAAATGTTTTTACACATTTTCCCCTATGTCCCCAAGCCAAAACTAACTTAAACTTCAATGAAAGACAATCACTAGCAACACCAGAGTTGAGCCATCGTCTCAAGGGAATATTGGGACTGGATGTCAGCAAGGTTTTTTCCAACTCTGAGTAACTCCATGAGCCAGCTCATCACACAGCACATTATTGGAAAATACATGGTGAGAGTTTCTTTTTAAAAAGGGAGATTAGATAAGCATGCTGGGCTCCATTTTTATCACTTCTTCACATTTCATAATGCGACTTTATGAATGTAACGTATTCATTATGTTAGCTATGCCTATGTGCTGATTCATAAAACGACTCAGAAACACTTTTCTTTCAAATTACGAGCAAACTTTATTTTTACCAACTGCTGCTATTATTATATCCCATTTGGTGAAGTCATACTAACTCGAAATTTATCTGCACCCTCTTGTTCAGCAAAAATAAAAAAAATTGCTGTTCAATTCGACACAAAGAATTGTACTAAAGTCAAGGGAAAGCCAACAAATTTTCTGCCCTGCAAGTGGTACCTGTGAGACCCATTGTCCGTATATGTCCTCCAATTGCAATTTTTTGCATGCAACTTCAACCTAAACCTAATCTGTTAAAAACAGCTAGAATAAGTTGAGCAAAAAAAATTAAGAATTTCGCCAGGAAGCATCCGTGCCTTAGCAATTTTTTTTATCAAACAAGTAAAAACATCATGCATTTCATACATCATCAATCATAGTGAAAATGCAGGAGTCGTCTAAACCCTAAACAAAGTTGCAAAAGTTGCCTTTTCGAATTTTTTTCACCTGATTGTTGTTGCTTGCACATATGTGCCATGTGAACGCTTTTCTAGCTTCCTTCACCCTTGCTAAAAAAAGTAAAATGACTAATGCTCATGTATTTCACTTTGATTTCATGTATGCAGTATCACGATTAGCTTAGGGCATTAACTCGTGGAAACGCACAAGTTAATAAGAGTTTTCCTTAAATGGATTATTCATTACCTTAGAGAACTTCCATCTCTACCCCTATCTCGCTCCGTTCGTAATGATCAGAGTGAACGAGGCAGTTTGAGAGTTTTCGCTCTCGTCTTTGTCGATCATCAGCAGTTATACGTAGTCACCCTAACAATAATAATGGCAACCACTAACGAAAAGTATGAACTTTTTTTATGGTGTACACTGCCAGTTTTGAAAATTTGAGCGGTGATGGTGATAGTCATCGCAAAAGATTATTATTTTTTGTATCCCCCAGTGTCCCATTTTTTGACTTGTAACGTACCATATTTATATGCCCTGGTGTTTTGATCCCACTCCTATTGTAATCGAAAGGTTGGCTACATGAAAATAAAATCAGTTGAGGGAATCTATGCAATCTCTTTGTACATGGAATCTTGCATATACTTTGAATAACATTGTAAATCTTTGTCCCGTCTGATTTTCCTCGCCCACAGTAACCCCGCAGCAATGAGTTATGCATAAAACATAGCCTCTGACTTTGAATTAGCAATTGCTAAAAAAATGATGATTTTTTTAATAAATATTTCTATCGATGCCAATAGCAATAATATATTCAATGGGAGATGATGATTGACTGGTGAGTATCGTATGAAAATCAATTCGATTCGTAGTGCCCTCACTCTCACTCTGTATATAATTGAGTTAATTAATGTTACTAAAATAGAGTTATATTCTGTGGAGTGCAGCTCAGATATTTTTAGCGGCTGCGCTTCAGTTTGCTTCGTTTTTTGCGGCTCTAACAGCAAAAGTTGCAAGCTGCAAAACTTCAAAGCAAAGGTGTCTGAAGAGAGGGAGTTTTTCAAAAAATAAAAATAAACTAATAAATGCATAACTAACCAACAAGGTGAAGAGAGTGACTCTCCTAGAGAGTATGTCCGATTCCCATAAGAAGACGAAGACACACAAAAATTTCGAGTTTCACATCACAAACTCGCATTTTCCAATAATATGCATTATGGCTAATTTTTAATTCCAACTTTGAGCACTGCACACTTGCACAGACAAGACGCCGCGTAAATTTTCGGAAAGGTGTGAGACGAAAATGCAACGCTTCCGTTCACAATAGTCATTGCAATAATGCCATGTAAATATAATTTTCACAGACAAATCACTTGTGTCACATCACTCTGCTTTTTTTTCTGAAAAGTGAGTATGCGCTGGGAGTTCTTCGTATGCAAATTATTGTCACGCTTCGTTGTGCGTTTTTTCTGTTTTTTCCTCCTTTTTTTTTAAAAAAAACTTTTTCTCTTCTTTTTTTTGTTTTGGGAAGAGCGACAAATTTAGAGAAACTGTTAAGCAAACAGAAATTATTTTTTTTACATTTTTTTTCTCCAAGTTCCAGTTGTTGGTCAAGGAACCACTGCTCTCCGTGTTGTTATAGCGACTCTCTTTACTTGTTACTTTTGAAAACACGAGAGCGAGTAAAAAACAGAAGAATAATAAAAGTGGAACGAGTTTTTTTTCCCTTTTCGAAGTGCAGCTTGGAGGACCGTCGTCAGCTTTATACCCAAGCAGTACAGTCTCCTACATGCCGTTAGTTTGAAATAATCAATGCTTCATCATCATCATTGTATTATATCATCCTTGTCGTCGTCGCACAAACTTACTAGACCACTTCACTGCCATGCTTTTACAGAGGCAGAATCCCTCCTTCCTTCTAGCAGGAATTTTTTTTTAAAGGCTAGCAGACCTCCATGTCTCCAGAAAAGTTTATGTTTATGCAGAAGTAAAATGTGGCGAGAAAATTTTTTTTGGTTTCCTCTAAACTGTACATCACACACACATAAAATATCATACATCTTATATGACCAAAGAAAATCATTCAGTGCAATGCACGATGATGATGTGACTTTATACTTCCTTGCTCGCCATCGCATCGCCACTACCGCCGCGAACCTAAAACACCACATCTTTTCTAATCCAAACATATATATATCCAACCCAATTCATAGAAAATTCTTCACTAAATAGTTAAATGAATGCACTGCTTTATCTTGTTTATTACACATGTATAAGAAGACGGAGAGAAGAGAGAAAAAAAATTACAGTAAAAATGCATCTTTCATTTTTTTTCTCTCCTCCCTTTTTTTCGCTTTTATGTAGTGGTTCCGTACATGAACGCTTTTGCTCTTTGCTTCTCCTGCAAAGTTTTGTTATTTTTTTTACATGGGCAGGCAATAAGAAAAAAAAAGAGTGAATGAGAAAGGACTCACTCACTTCTGTTTGTTTGTTAGTGCTCATCTGAAAAAAAAAATCTCAGAAAGTGAGCAGAAGAAAATAGTGAGAAATGAAGATAGAGGAAACAGGTCATACACTGTACAAAGCGTTTTTTTCTTCTGTAGGGAAGTAAAACTCTTCTTCCTTTCTTGATGCAGTATTAACAAGTACGTTGTTTTTTGTACGGACAGTCTTTTATATCTTGCTACTAGCCTGAAGGAGTAGGAATATTTTTTTAAAAATAAATGCCCACATTCATATAACTTGGAGCATCGCCTTTTCATTCCTTTTTTTCTGAGGAGCTGGTCATGCTTTCAAACGAAAAGTTTGTCCATAAAACCATAAGGATCCTTCGGCTTAAAGATGAGTGGATACACGCATGCCAAAACTCAGAATATTATGCTGGTGTTCACGAAAAAGTTATCCCTACAAATGCAAAGATATAACTGGCTGTGTGTATATAAACAGTTTGCAATTAGAAAATTGAAATTTTATTTGTAAAGAAATTTGTAAAGAAATAGGTATGCAAAAGCCCTTAATATAAGTTTAATATTAAGCCTAAAAACTGTGTCCTAAAAAATAGTTTTTAAGATTTCTAGCGATTTTCTGCCGGTTTGATTAAATGCGACTTCCTTGGCACACCCGTACCCGTATACAAATAAGACCCATGGGCTGTTTGATGCTGCTGAACCGATGTAACTTGCAAGTGGCTCTTTTATGGTTGTAGAAATTTGAGAGTTTCATAAGAAAATGCTAAGAAGAGGATTGCATGCTAGAGAAAAAAAAGGAATTCCATAATTCACTTGAAAGGATGAATGCTATCGCCTCGATTTCCGCTTCACTTTATCCTATGAATGAAACGAATTCAAGATGAAGGGCAGCGTACTCAACAGGCAGTCCCGTGCAAAATGCATGGTAGCGATGCCACTCACATCCTCTCTTGCCCGGCTTCAGTTTCACACACTTCAAAATTATGAGGCAAGAAGGTAGTTGGAACAAAACAATTTTAAAAAAATTAATGGAGTTACTGCTGACTTTTTTAATAACTTTGAAAAGTATGAAAATATGTACATAGTCTACAATCTCTCAGAGGCAATTAGCCATCTATAATATAATGCTACTTTAACTATACTAACTATAACATTAATAGCTTTATATTCCAGGCATTTAATCGCAATTAAAATGAAAAAAAAAAGATTCGTATTACGTAAAATAAGAACTTGGCATATTCACAAACTCATTAAAATCTCGAAAGCTACACACATTTTATTTATCTACAATAACGTACGCCTCTCAGCAATTAAAAGTGACAGGTCGTGCTGGAAAGTGGTAACTTTTTTCGCATTAGCCCTATGTTATGATACAGTCAAATAAAATTGAGGTTGACGCTGGTTTGTCCTTTTACCTTAAAAAGTGGCAGAAGACTGAACTGCCATTCTAAAAAAAAATTTCTTATATTGCTATACCCTCTACCAAAAATAAATCTACAATTATATTATTTATGTGTAACTTTAATTGCTGACTTGAATGTCTGTTTTTTGCAAGTGCGTGCAAGAATATAGTTTCATAAAAGCCACATTGTCAAGACAATTAGGAAAAGCAAAGTGGAGCATGATCGGAATGAATGAACGGGAATCAATGGGAGTGAAAAAAAGGAAGTTTGAAACAACGCCGTCGTCACCAGACTTATATATACCAAACATATAAAAATTTTTGCCATTCATTGAAAGAATGGGGACGACAAGACGCTGGTTGGTCGCTCTATCGTTATTTAAACGAGCTAAATTAAAGCAAAAGTATAACTACACACCGACAGCAACATCACTTGTTGTTGTCCGCTGCCCTCCAGATGCCGTCACTCGCAACTGAACGTCTTCCTCTCGCGAGCAGCCGAGAAGGGAGTAGTAAGCGCTTCTGTAAGTTTTGCTGCTCACAGAGTAGATAATAGGGTTGATGACAGCGGAAGCCCACGCAAAGATTGAAGCTGCAATGTGGACTCCTGGCCAAGATATCTAAAAAAATATTTTACAGGTGTTATTTCCTTTATAAGACATTTCTCTTTTAATGTGGAATAAAGTTTTAAAAAATTATTAATTAAAAAATTATATTGAAATACCTTGTCATCTATCACATTCCCAATCATCACAGGGACGAAGCAGAGTAGGAAACATGTAATTATTAAAGCCATTGTCTTGGTGAGTTTTAAATCATCACTTGTAGTAGGAGAGGTCTGGCATGGCACTCCACTAGAAGCCTGGATTCGCCTGGTAAATTAATTTTAAATAATAATAATTAATAATAATCATAATCATATTATTTTGCAGCTAGTACCAATCGTAACATAATCTATTAAAATTACCTAAGAACCCGCTTGCTCCTCTGCACATTCGACAGGATTTTGGTGTAACAGTAAATAACGATGGCAAGTGGCGGCATGATTCCAAATATGAAAAGAAACTTTTTCGGAGACCTTCCATCCTTTTTCAGAATTGTGCAAGAGTACGTCTCTTCATCTAGTCCCATAGTACCCCAAAAGCCGAGTAGTGGTGGTATGAGAATGAGAAATGAGAAAGCCCATACCGCCGCAATCATTAGAGAAACGTATAGAGGCTTGTACAGTTTCTTGTATCGGGTGTAGCTTGAAATCAGCATGTAACTGTGAACAAATTTGTATCTATTAAATTTCATTGCTCATTTAAGAATAAAATTCTTTGGAGCAGGAGAAATGCAAAAAGTAAGATTTTTTTCAGTTTTTTCGTCTTACCGGTTAATCGCAATGAGCATGATGTGAAAAAGAGAGGCTCCGAAGTTCGCATAAAAGAGAAAAGGGAAGATTTTGCAGAGGAGATCGTCAAAAATCCAGGCTTGGAATATGAACCGGGTTGCCGTAAGTGGCAGATTGAATGCACAAAAGATCAGGTCGGATACGCTCAAGCTAACAACGAACCAAGTAGTAGCCTGAGACTTCAACTTGGGGCATTTTGCGAGAGCTGCGATTGTCAACGTGTTTCCTGCATAACAAAAAAAAATATTACTAATATTTGAGTACCTGTCAAGAAATTAAGTAGATTCAGAAAGATCTAGTAGATTGATTGAAAAAAATGTCAAGTTTATTCACCAACAACACCCAGCACGACAAACAAAACTGCACATGTAGCAGCAATAACTGATGCCTCCTTAGGATACTTTAGTACAGCGCCAATGTCGGTATCCGTGATTGTGGAGTTTCTGTCCTCCACATTGAGATACTGTTGCGCCATCATTTTGCACTTTTACACAGTGTCTTTATGTTTTCGATATTATTAACGTCCGCACTCTTTAGCTCTGTCACTATTTTTTTGAAAATTATTTCTGAAGTTGCTCAACCAGCAACGTTTGTCAAGTTTACAGATCAAAATCACCTACTCAACAGGCAGCAGTTATTAGATCTTGCAAGTAAATCGGAGTTCAGTAAAATTTAACCGCTTTCTGCCAACCTTTACGAGCGTGTAAAAGAAAAATCGTACAAAAGATTTCTCTACCCTAAAGGAGAAGGAGCTTTTTTAGAGCCGATGTTTCTTGTTGTCCTATCCACAACTGAATAGAATCTGGGTATTCATTACCAAATATATATGCCTGCACTCTGATGAAGAAGAAGGGAGGAAAAATGCATGTATTGCACTTCCAGCATACTACTTATTTTTTGCCTGAGCAGGAATCTGTGAGTTTACACTTACCCTGCATGGACGAGTGAAATGTGAATTTAACCGTAAAAAGAAGAGAAAAAAAAGTTTATTGTAAGTTATGAAAGCAAAACTATGCTCGTATATATGCTGTATATTTCTATTGCAAGTAAACTGGCAAGACTAAAATACTCCTTCCTTCCGTATTACTTTTTGCATTGAAGTTTCCAGCCCTACTTTCAGCTTGATGCAGAATGAAGAGGAAGGGCCAGTTTATTGTATAAGCTGCCTTTGTTGCATTTTGATAATCATACAGTATAAGAAGAAGGATAAAGTGAAAAAGTGGATTTGGCTGGATTGCTGGATAGTACATGCCTCAAAGTATAAGGATAATAAAGTTGAGACTTAAGCATAGCTAGAAAAGCGATAAACATTTTTTTTTGCTTTTGGAGGGGATCAAAAGTTTATCGTTCCGTCACACAGTCTTCCCTCTTCGAGCTCTTTTTCTACTTGAAGCAAAAAAAACGTTAATCGAGCCTCTTCGAAGACAATGACAGTCTTAAGAAACTCATCTCATACCTAAAAATAGAGGGCAGATGTTTTCGCAGTATAAGATTTTTATCAATTTTTAGCGGCCCGCTCATAAAAAGTGGCGAAAAGTGTTTACCTTTCTAACCTACTTATAGGAGAAATGGAATGATGTGAAATTGCCAAGTGAAGAGTTATATGCAAGTGGCAGTATTAAGTTACCAATTTCTGGCTGCTGCCTGAAAGAGACGCGCTCGTTGAAAATTGAATTTGCAAAAATATAATAATAATAATAATTCTTCATGCTTTTTTTCTCTTTGTTACTTGCTCTGCTCTCTCATCACATAATATATTTTGCGTTTGCCTATTACTTGCTAGCTGCAGTTGGTGGACTCATTGCACAATGACTTTTTTTTAAATGGCTGCACTGTTGTGCCCTATCTGAAATACCTCACACGATTTCCAGCCATTATTTCATGGTCCATGTATCATCATCACTTTTTGACTTTCCATCTTTGAACTGCAGCCATATCAAGAAAGCCGACACCTGGCACCTGGAACAAAATCCTGCACATCTTCAGGTCACAGACTAAACATCATATCCTTTGAATAAACAAATGAGAAGTTATTTTACAGCCTCCTCTCGCTATTTTTAATGTGCGTTGCTGTCAGCATGCTGAAAAGAGAGAGAAAAAAAAGGATTTTTTTTCCTTTCATGGAAGATTTTCTTATATTATGCTGCTTTAGGAGGATCACATATCCCAGGAGTTGATATGTGACCAAAGACGAGTAAAATGAGCCGAACTTTCATAAATGTTTATTATTTTTCGAATTGCGAAAAGCAAATTACTGCAATGATACTTTCTGCAGTTGAAGGTAATCCTTGATTTGCTATCCAAAAAAAAGTTATCCCTACTTTCTTGGAAGGCTGGCTAAAACATTATTCTGATGATCTTTGTTCTCTGTAAAACATCGCTCATTTTACATTTTCAAATGAAAAGTGCTCACTAGCTCACTCCAAATCATGTAAGCTGGTATCTTCCTCAGATAAAAGCTAATTTAAGCCTGCACAGGAATAGAATGAGCCAGAACCCTTGGCAAAGTGTGTTTTAGCTTAATTGACTTTATACTGGAAAACGGAGGACTAGAAAGACAAATTTAGGTTAAAAAGGAAAAAAATGTCGTATAATAAGCAGAATTTATGAATGAATATCTATGCAGTGTTGTTTACAGTATCACCAATAACTATTATCTTTTCACTCGCCAAATAATCAGGCGTAACGTTTCCACAACATACGACAGTAAAATACTTTTAGAAATGGTAGAAAATGATGTAAAAAAATGACGCAGCTGCAGGGTTTTTCATAATGCTTGTGCTACCGTGTAAAGGGCATTTCTGTACATAGGTACCTAGCAAAGTGTGCATTGGTTTACAAGAAAAGGCACAACTTTGCTTTTGCTTTCTTAAGAAGCCACCGTTTTCTCTCTTGAAGTGAGTCATCAATGAGCATGTCACTAATCCTTCAGAGTATTGAAATGAGTTGTACACAGAAAGTAAATAGATTTTTAATCTTGTTAATCTATACCTCAGAGGACTGTGTTCTCAAATATTGTAATTGCTCAGCTTTGAAAATGCACCATTTATCTTTATGAATATTACAGCTACACTCAAAATATATCGAACAGGGTGGGCAACTAAAGTACTCCAGTAATCCTGAAATTTCTATTCTGAGTCTGGACCGTGATAAAGCATTTACTTTGGTTGTGACAAACCGTCACAAGTCATTTATTTCAGGATTTTTGAGCCGTTTGAACTAACCATAAGATGGCTTTAAACATTTATTTATGCTTCTGACTCGCCGCATAAACATTTTTTAAAAATAGGTATATGAATATGATACTTCTAATTCTCGGAAAGAAAAAGTGCTACTATTTCTTATCGGAGCAACTAATTTTATCAGGATTGAGCTAATACAAATACTGAAACAGCTATATCCTAGAATATCAAATCACACATCCCAGATTCTTTCTGGAAACATCCAGCAGGAAGTAGCAAAGAGCAATAAAAGAAGACGAAAATTATGAATGGTTACCTATTTAACATTATGCCATATTGCAGCAGCCACACTCATCGCAAAGCCAGATATACACCTGCAAAGTAAAGCTTATAAGTTAGGCATAATAATTAAGCATCAGCAAATTTTGTTTTTGTAAGCGCAATTCCTTGTTCATTTTAGGCTTAAAATTTAAAGTTTTTTAATGGGTGTGCCCCTTTGCCCCTATTTCTGGCTTTCAGAAAAAAATAAAAATCAGCAACGGATCGCGTCTCCAGTAGCAATTATCTGTACTGCTCATAGCATAAAAATTGCATAAATGTATTAACGGTTGAGAGTTATGCTACGTAAACGGATATTGCCATTTCTGCGTCACATGGTTTAATGTCCCAGCAGGAGTTTACGTATACCCAGCCCATATCATAATCAAGTATCTAAGTAAAGTAGAGAACTCAAGATATTATTTTACATCCTCCGCCATTATATTTTCCTGGTAAGTCTAACTACTAAAAAATATTTAGTTTCTTCTTGTTGGCGACTTCCTCTCAGTTTGAATAGAGGTTAGACATTGAGATTGGAAAGTGACATTGAAGGTAAGTATAGTCTTCGAATTCACAATGGTTACATAAAATAAACATATATAGCAAAAATCATTGAAGGTTTCCTAGTAAATTGAATAAGACACGGGACATTCTACAAGCGAAAACGTATAAGTATTGCTTTGGAAATAGATAGGCAAATGAAAAAAAAAATTCTCGAGAAAACCGTTCCGACAAATTTCGCTAGTTCTCTCTCATTTCCCTTTTATTGGATACCTGTGTGTGCTGAGACAATAGCCTATTGTCTTTTTTGGAAGGTTCTTTTACGTTTTTGCCAGTTCATGGAGTGGTAGCATTATTTGTAGTCCTCTTTGTCGAAATCCTTAAAAGTCTCCACAAAAGTTAATTTGGTTGTTTAACATTTACATCTTTTGAGTGTTAACAGTAACGGGGCACTTGGTTCCAGCTTAAAATGGAGTTTGCGCGACTACCGACTCTGCTCTTTTGCACTATGAAACTGTTTATTAGGGTGGAAACGGCGGTGGTTTTCATTATTCTTATTCCGCTACTGACAGGAGAAGGTCCTTTGGACATGGTGCTCTCTACAGCGATGTCTCGAACCGGGAGTGTTTTATTCGTGTTAGGTGGTGTTGCTGCTATTCTTTATTTGATAATGAAGAGGAAGCAACAGGAAAGAGAAAGTGAAATGTTGGCGGAAGAAAACAAGAAAAAGGAGTCAAAGGAGAAAGAAGGAGGAATAGTCAATCTGCCCAACGATGATCTGTGGAATACTGTTATGTTCTTCCCTGACTATTTTCCCGAGAGGAAGGACTCTGAGACGCAGCAACTCCTTTGGTATCTTAATCAAGCAAAAGAAAGTATTGATGTGTGCATGTTCTCCTTCAACTTCCGGATGATTGAAGACGTCTTACGAAATAAGGCCGAAGAAGGTGTGAATATCCGTGTGGTGACAGACGCTGGCATGGCACGTAGCGCTCTGCTAATAAGTTCTGGTAATATGTTTTATCTACTAATGCAAAAATATAATTTTTATTGTTATGAATCCAATTTAATTAAATATTTCATTCTGTATAGGGATCAGACTTAGACGGTTCAAGCACCGACGATACAATCCACTATCACCTAATCTTGCCCTGGACTTGATGCACCATAAATTTGTCGTCATTGATAATAAAGCAGTTATGAGCGGATCTTTAAACTGGACAAAGTCGGTAAGTTCTGTGAGCTCTCTTTTCGTATTTTATTTTCCTCTTTTGATCTTTTGAAGGACCTCATTTCTATACATTTCATTTCAGGGAATCACCGAAAACTGGGAAAATGTTATGATCACAAACCACTCCAATATTACTTACAAGTATCGCCAGGAATTCAGGAAAATTTGGATTGCATCAGTTTCCGTTAGTACCCGGATCTCGGTGAGAAACAGCCCCTATGGTTGTGTCAGTGCACGCCCAATTCGCCGCCAAGCTATGAAAAGGATTGGCTCATCGATTGCGATTAATATGCCAGGTGACGATAGTGAATAACTCCAAATATAATATACTACAGGCAAAATCATCAGTTAGCTGCTAGTTATCAGTCAGTTGTGCGTTTTATTTATTGTTTTATCACCGTATTATAAATATTCTATCACTTAGAGTCAGGTTTCACATCAGCTAGGGTTTTAGGAATATATATCATAATATATCTATATATCTATCTATTTCCACATTTCATCATTCCATAGCTTTACAATTTCGGGAATTGTATTTCTAGCTTTACTGTACATCTATGAGTTAACAGAGAAAGCGTTATTGTGTGTTTCAATAGTTTTTTTTATGAAGAGAGTACTTAAAAGTAGCTGAAATGTATGTACCACCTTGTTGCTCGTTGTTTGTTAATATTTTTTAAAATGCATCTCTCCATAATATTTTCAATTTCTCATCTTCAATCTTTTTTCGATGTCTCGTTACTTTTTTTTACCCAGCACTAAGTAAATGGACCGTTTATTGTGATCGAGATTTTAGTAGCTTATCCATTAGTAGAAAGCAAATCCTTACTAACACCAAAACACCTAATACATATGTACCTATTTACTATATACTATGAGAAAATCCAGAGCCTACTACATAGTTGTTTGCTATACTTTAGGTACTTATTAGTTAGTACTTAATTATCTGTAAAAATTGTTAACAGATGATATAATGCAAAATGCTATAAAGTGTGTAAATAAAACTGAATGATTTTTGCACTGTCCCAATCTCCACTCTCATCTCCTTGTTGAAATTTGTACAAATATATGTACTACACATGCACTCCCCATTCATATGTTATTTTCATCCTTCCAAAACTTCCAGCTACAAACTTACGCTAAAAATATTTTATAGTACAAAGTTGTGAAAAACTTGTGTTTTATAACTATTAGTTTTTATTAAGATCTCTCACGCATTGCGTTATTTTGCCATGTTGCAGTAAAGTGCCAATATGAACAACACAATCAGTTTAAGTTTATCTGTAGGTGGAGACACTACTACAACTACTCATGCACTTTTTCAAAGATTTTTTTTTCTGCAAACATGCCATTAATTAAACAACAATAATAATAATAAAAAGTTTACTTACAAAAAAATTGAATGTGCCACTACTCTACACAGTACATAACAGAATGTAGACGAGAAGTGTCGCTTTCGTAAAAACGAAATCACAAAAAAGCGAGAAGAAGCAACCAAAAATATTATTTTACAGTCTTGTAGTTCCTCTGGTTTCACTTAGAGTGATTGTACAATAGAAGCGCACTCCAACCGACGACGCCCAGTTAAAAGTGACTTTTATATAATTCCTTACTTTAATACAGTTTTTTTAGTCCATCAACGAAGGAAACAAATCGCCTCAACGCATGCAAAAAATATATATAATACAAAATACAACTCGTGTGAGATATTTCAAATTTTACTGCACTATAGCTAAACTCATAAATCATTTTTGAAAAAAAAAGTTTAATAATAACTCCAACAAAAAAAGAGATCTTTGTAAGATAACTCTGAGGAAGATATCGTTAAATATTCTTCATTCATTAAGAAGCCTCTGGCGAGTAACTTATTTTTTCTTACACTCATACTTGCCTATTTTTTCATGCAACGCGAACGCAAACAAATGCACGCTCACTTATAGGCAAGAAGTAATTGGCAATTAAACTTAGACGCTATTGAAGACCAACTGGAGAATACCTTTAGCAGCAGTATCATTCATAATGTCTGTTTCCTAGCCTAAGCCTTAGTCAGTTACTATATATAATCATCAAATATGGACTCACATTTCATATTTTTTATAAGCAGTTCTTATTCTTAGCAGTAGCAATGACGTAGGCGAGAGAGAAGAACTGAACTCAAATTGACGGAAGCATCTTAATTACAGTGAAAAATTAATGGCAGCTAATTAAGCGCATACTGCCTAGCAGCTCCAAAACATGTACACAGCTTCAGCAGCAAAAAGGGAAATTGCACACCAAGTAATGAAATACTGAACAAACTGCAGTTAACGACTTTACTTTTAGTTTCAAGAAAAAAGTCATCTGCATTTCAACTGCTTTGCACTCCGTGCCATGAGTAGGCGGAAGTCTTTTTTATAAAACAAACCCAAAATACGCAGATCAGAAACAAGATTTTTTTTCCAGCTGTTGTTCGCAAAAAAAGAAAAGAAATCCTTCTTTGGTGCGCCAAATACACATGACCTTTCTCTCTGCTTACTTTTAAAAATGGAAACTGTTGATCGGTCACTGAAAGACAACTTTTCTAGCACTCTGAAGTCGTTTCCCTACACGGTTTTTTCTCAGAGACTGACAACTCAGTATCAAGTAGAGGTACAGTATTACGGTACAATAGTCATTACAAATACTCACGTTGTCTGAATCTAGTAAGTTTTAGTAACTGCACAAGTATGTACAAAATCTGCCGTACGTTTTATATAAGGAAGTAGAGAATGTTCGGTCCACAACTGTTTCTGATAAGAAAGTTTTTTATCATTCGAGTAGCCAAAAAACATAAAATGTCTTGCTGTCCGTAAAGCAATTACTAACGAAAGGGTATAATTGCAGACTGACTATCATAAAAATCCTAAGCAGGTATGTCTTAAACACTTAAGGTGTAACTTCAACTAGGAAGGTGGCACAACTGGCATTATTTCCTTAGTAATTTCTTCCTGATCATCGCGACGGGATTTACCGGGAAAGCATAAACATCCAGAATTATTCCTTTTGCGACTCTTCTTAGGATTATCCATTTGCAAACGCATTAGCAAAGCCTTCTGGTAATAATCTTGATCCTTAACGAACCTGAAAGGAGGGAGGAAAGTGTTGTGCTTGCTCATTTCTGCACTGCCACTCACAGGCAATAATCAATTTGTCAAATGCACAGTTGTGAGCTTACCATATTGGTGGCCACCTATTCTGCGAAATCCACTGACGGTTTTCCATACTCAGTTCTTTGAAGAGCTTCCCGTGCTTACGGCAAACGTAATCTAAATGGAAGGGAAATGAAATTTGAGCCTTTGAGTGAAAGTGATTTTTAAAGAATGGGTGTACATATGTTAAGTGGGAGTTGCTAACCGTAGTTTGTGGCGAGCTGGAGCAAACACCATTGCGCTAACTGTTCAGCGTTGTGGAGCTGTAAACGGTTTATTATTTCGATAGAAGTTTTTGACGTCATATTTACCAATACATATATGGATTGGAGGAGTCCTTAATGTGTTTTGATAGGATTTACCTGTGCAGATTCTAGGATTTTAATGCAGTCCTCCAATACGTCCATGCCATGTGCCTGTTTTTGAGCAAACGTGTTTATCAAAGCACTCTCGATTTCATTGATCAAACGAGTGAGGCATAGCCTGTTTGCAAGTTCAATGGCGGATACGCCAACTTCCACTGACACATGAGGACATACAGAGTCCGTATAGAGATACTCCAGAAAGCAGAGGAATGTATCCCGCTTCACACCAGGCAAAGAAACCTAAAAAAAGATGAAAAGAAGCAGTTCCATAAATTACGCCGTTCTCCACCCTTCCAGCAATTTCCAGGAGATAACTGACTAGCAAAAGCTCTAGCTTACAGACTGACTGCGGCGTTCCCGAAAATCTCCAGAAAACATTGCTCTCATCACGTCACTTCTGGCCATGAGTAGAGCTCGATGTGCTGGAACTTTCCCGTCATCCATATGGAAGACAACATCCGTGTATGAATTTTGAGTACACTTGGTCCATAAGGATGTCTTCAAATACTTTAAAATTCATTCCAATTAGCACTTCAAAGGCCCAAATACATAGTGAATGAGCACACAGTAAACGGGAAATTATTTGCAACCTGTCTATATTCCTTTTTCAACTCTGACATCCGGCGGGTGTCACATCGATGCCAAACATCAACGTATTCTGCAAGCTCCGGAAATTTTAGTATCTCTGCGGCTTCCTTTAGCTCCTGAAATACATTCAACAGCCCCATTCAATTCAGAATAGGTGCTTCAGCCAAAAGAAGCGTGCCTTTTTCAATGGAATTTGCCACTTACGTCTATTGTAGAAGTTACATTTTTCGGCAGCTCTCCGCCAGAATAAAGGAAGTGGACAACACTACGTACAGTGTCATATGACACCTTTTCGCTGAAGTGCACTACAACTTGCACCTTTCCGAAGCAGTCTGTAGGTGCCCGTGTAGTGACCTGCTCTATTATATCACAATTATTGGTTGATTGTGGACGCTCGGTACACCATTCAAACTCGGAGCAGCATGAAAACAGCTCATTTACGAAACCGGCAGCCTTTTCAACTGGAGTTTGCGTTTTTAACAGCCATTCTGTCTCATCTGCAGTGCTTTCACTTGTCGTTTCACTCGCTTCACTGTTTCGTCGGCAGCCAGTGTACGTTTCAGCCTCAAGAAACCAGAGCAGCTCAGGGGCCCCAGCAGACACAAGAAGCTTGTGTGCATTGATTTCAAACTCGCCTATTTCCAAAGCAAAGGATTCTCCATGAAATTTATGAAATGAGGGGAGGCTATATCGCACAAAGCCACTAGAGTTCATAGTTCATACCAATTACAAAGACCAGATCGGGAAAGCATTGAGTGGCGAGCATGCTCTTCATGTCCGTCCAGTACGTACCAGGAAATATTTCGATAGTGCTAACTTCCTTTTTAGGAGGACAGTAAGGCGCCTGTAAAATTTATTATTTTGCAATTTATCCGCCGCTGAGAAGTAATTCTATATACCAACATTATAGTTATAAAATTATCAGAGAAGGAAGCGACAGTGAAAGCAAAAAAAAAGTGACACTATCAGCTACGAAATACCTTAAAAACTGATATTTTTACTACCTGCACCCCATCCACAGTTGTCATGGATCTTTCCAGAACCTCTTTGTAGATTCTATACTGATCAATGGCCCATACCGTCGGAACATGCTGACGAGGAAGCTGTCGCATTGACACCCGGGTGTTGCAAGCTCTCGCACAAATCAGTCGTGTTTTCCCAACAGCGGTGTCCCCCACCAGCACACATTTCACCAGCTCCTGTCCAATAGATTCATGTGATTCCATATTCGTTGCCTGCACACCAAACCCAACCACAAATACACGGATTTGAAAAAAAAGTCACAACCACTTTACATTCCAGCTACTATACAACACAATTCCAGCTAATCACTATAGAAAGCTACGAAAATACTGCGCAAAAAATTAGCATGCATACTGAATACTGACTACGGAGCACCTTTTTTTGCAAACTTTTCGTTCTGCAACTACAATAGTCACTACACAACTGACAGCTATGCAAAAAAAGTTTTTGCTTGGAAAAGGCTTTACCGCGAAATTACCTACGTCGAAATTCTAAAGTGCTAAGATAAATAGAGAAATTGATTTAATCTAAATGCATGCACATGGCTTTAGAAAACATCTCTGTTTTCGCATGCTAGGGTGCACTAGCATAAGCAAAGGGAAGCATATAACAGGCAATAAAAGAGTAATAATCTTTTTTGGTGCAGTTTTCGAATTTGCTATGTGTCATTAAGCATCTAGCAAACCAACTGTTTACCATTATCATAATAGCCTCAAATGATCATATACAGCGCAATTGCGGAGATGTATCGCTTGTGGGAAGACAAACAAAGAGGAACAGCTTTTGCACACACACTCATACTTAATTAACGCGAACGATGACATGCCTCACGATAACCAGATATATACAAAGATGGGTAAACACAAAGTTTATTGACACATCGCTGCTCATGTTTTAGAGTGGGCTATTGCTATTGCTTTATTGCCCACACACACAGGTGGTGATTCGTGCTAATGGTAATGGTGTAAGTAGCGTATCTCTTCCCGTTCACGGCCTGCTCCCGAAGAAAGCTAATTGACGAGCTGATGGAAAAAAATATATATTTTTTTTGCTGGCACAGGAAGGACTCGTCTACACAGGATACTACGACTTTTTCATACTTGTCCATCTCTTTTTATTTTGGAGTGTTGATGACCGTCACTATATAGTTTGTAGTTTTTATAGTCTGATGTACGTAGAAAAAACTGATAATAATGTTTATATATATGTCGCAATTTCTAACTAGGAGTTAAGCATGTGCTCAGCTTTTACAGTCATTCTTTGTGAAGAATAAACTTGAATTATTGAATGTTCGTGTCACTGCTCGTTTTTTTTCTACAGTGTCTGACTCCGATTGCAGCTGTGTTGTTGTGCGGGTTTCATTGCAAAAAAAATAAAAGTTTACTACTAGCTTCTCTCTAAAGTGTAATGGAGTGAATGAAAACGCAAACAACGCAAAGCCTGTCTTTGGAGAATTGAAAGCGAACTAGAGAAGAAAAAAGCGGAGGAAAGCTTCTCTAAAAACATGTAGCAATTTTGGGGTAAGCAATAGAAAGCGTCCGGTAGATAAATAGAAAACGCAGTTTTGCATGCGTAGTACATACAAAGCTGTAGCTTTTATTTACTAGCACACTAGATTTAACCGAAAAAAAATTGTATAAATCACAAAACACAGTCTTACCGAAAACAGCACTCGATACTTGTGGAGAAACTACAAAAGGTGCTAGCTTTGTCCCAGCCTCTAGGAACTTTTGTGCGTTTTTTTTATAAAAAATATTTCTCAGTCGGATCGAGTGCAGTGATGGAACGAACAGGGAATTTGGGTTAAAAATTTGCAAAGAAAAATAATAAGTAAACATACATTAAAAATCAAGTGTCAACTCAGCTATATAACTACTCAACTTTTTCTATATAAAAATGGCAAACCTCTAGACCTCTAGCACTGAGACAACTCTAATAGAAAATGATGGAGTGAGAGGAAAAGAGACGTACCGCACACGAGGTCTTGCAATAATTCCGTGTACAGAGATAATTATGAAGTACTGATGAAGCTCGTTCGTACTTATCTTAATGATATTTTTTATGGCTGTATTTAATGTGTACTTGAGTAAGAGAGTGCTGATGAACTGCTGTCGTTGCCCCTCCTAAAAGGATCTATTATTGTAACTTAACGGTCTCAGTAGTGGACTCTTATAAGAGAGAGAGTGAGAAGGAAGAGGGAACAACAGCACGACAACGGGAACTGCAACTTTCTCCAGCAGCAGTCATACTCTTTGGTTGAAGGACCGATCAACAATGGAAAACCAAAACTCATGCTGGCAACTTTAATAAATAAAAAAGTAGATAAACGGTATTGACCAAGAGGAATTGCTCTCAAGTCAGTACGGAAATTCCTGGCTGACATAACGTCGTCTCCTAAAAAGCCAGGTTGTTAGGGTGCTGGTGTAGTCATGCACGTATAAAAAGGGAAAATGTTTTGTCCACCCGAAAACTACTTTGAAAACTTTTTCTTTCTCTTATCCTTCCATTCAGCTCCACGTATACGCTTCATTTAAATGTACTACCGTAAACATTTCTCTCATTTTTACCTTCGCCAATGTTGTGTTGTTGTTTCCTCTACCTATAAATAGCGCTTTTCATACTTGTCTACCTGCATTTTTCTCTTTTTCCACAGCCCGAGAACAACTCGACATTGTTCTCTAGCTACTGATTACTACTTCCTTGCCCCGCACACAAAACGCAATATTATTGGGACTATTGATTCATAGACTGGAAAACTTTCCCCGAAAACTATATTCACGCTGCTGTAGATGTTACGTGCACAACGAGAGGCCTCCGCACCTCGGGTTTGCTGAATGAAGTGGACGCTTCTACTTCCCTTCTACTTATGTACGGATCTTTTTTTAAATGTGACTTTTCCCTACTTCCACCTGCCTAGATGCATCTATTAATTATGTATCCCAAAATCCCAGGTAGTAGTAGTACGGGAATGCTCCGATTTCCACTTCCATCCAAGTCAGACGGGCAGGGGCAAAGACTTCCATGCCTTAGACGTCATTCCCAGATATACATAGTCACGTACAACAATAAAGGTGCAATTACGTTACATTACTTAGTTCAAGGTTCTTTCCGAGCTTTCTCTGCTCCCTCACCACTTCCATCACCATCATCACCACCACATTCATTCCTTTCCAGTGATGCCCATCGTGGGATACCAGCACAAAAATGAATTGCTCACTCAACCTACACACAGAGGCACGCGCTTCTCGACGTAACCATTATGTAAAACGAATAAAATGTTTTGATTGAAGAAACATAACAGAATGAGAGGAATAGACCATTTATACACATCGCATATTTCTTCGCTTCCTCTTCCAAATCTTTTGTTTAATTCATATGCCCTCACTACGGCTCTCCATTCAATTCAGGAAGATTGCGATAAAAATAGCTTACATAATACTTCCAGGACTCGTGGCGTGGCTTTGCTAATAGTCCGTCATGGAAACGTATAAGGCGCAGTTCTAATAT
This sequence comes from Acrocyrtus sp. NNG-2020, assembly GCA_027744115.1. Classification (NCBI taxonomy): domain Eukaryota; kingdom Metazoa; phylum Arthropoda; class Collembola; order Entomobryomorpha; family Entomobryidae; genus Acrocyrtus; species Acrocyrtus sp. NNG-2020. The sequence goes on along the minus strand of JAHZND010004730.1, from coordinate 10,165 downwards.
TACACTATTAAAGACTGCACGCTTTTTCGATGAAACTTATCTGCAGTTAAAAAGGAATAGTCAGCAAATCACCAAAGATTTATTTACTGACATGTAGGTAGGTATATTTCTATTTGTATAAATGAAGAGGTTAAGACTGGAAATTATGCACTCATTATATTAGTCAGTCACAGCTCTTCCTCGTTGTTAAATACAAATGTAAACAAAGTAATATTTTATATCGGTGATGATGATGTGACAGCCAAATCTATTTTTAACTCCCTAATCTATTTCTGTGCTTCTCAGTTCCGCTTATTTATTCAATTTTCCAGAATGTGTGCATAGCTGAACTAAATAAAAAATGAGGATGACACTGAAAACAAAAACTCCCACGTAGTCAAGTATCGAACTACTAAACTGACCAAATTTCAATGTGTCTTTATGCACCAGCCTTTAAAAATAGGTTTCATAGGTATGTTCTTACATAACGCCATCGGAGGTACGCTATTAACATGAAGGCTTGCAGATTTTAATGGAAAAAGTAGGGCATATTTTTTTTATATCTGGTGGCTACTTGCAAGGCTAGACAGACAGACAGTGAGAAAAACGAATTTTGTGAAGCGTAAACTTTCTTCTCATACAAATCATTAGTATGACCGATTACTAAACAGACAACTGATGATAATACGCACACAAGTTTGATTCATGAAAACGTCAGTCAGTCAGCGTGTGTGTGTTTTTGTATGGCTATTACCATCCATGATGCCTTTATGTAAGTTATGTACATTTCTATAAAGCACAAATCATCTAACAGCCCATTTGCTTTGGCTTAAATGGACGAGTGTTTTCTGATTGTACTGCTGTTTTACAAGTACCCAAGCCAAAGTGCACATATCATCAGCTCTCGGTTGCGTTGCGTTGTTTCGTTTTTATGATTTTGGTGGTCTAACAAGTCGCATCCGCCCTGCCTACACAAACATGGCCATTAAGGAAAACACATTTTTGTTTTCATGGAAAAAGGTGTAGGGACGAGATTGGCTTAAAAGGTACACTGCTGCAGATTATGAGAATGCCTGTCTAAATGAGTCATTTGTGTGTAGATGAAGAAGCCCACGGGGAAATTGAAGATAAACGGCGAGGAAATGGAAAGCGAGGAGTAGGATGTAGGAAGAGAGTCATATACACGCAAAGGGTCAGGGTTATGTTGTCTGGAGTTTAGTAGAGCAGGGGTCTTTGCCTTGTTTCCGCGTTCTCAGCAAGATGCAGTTTTCTTTATATTTTTTTTAAATATAAAAGGAAGATCTCTGCACTTACTTTACAGAGATAAGTATGCAGACAAATAAGAGCAATTATGGTGGTGATAATGTAAACTACTTTCCTTACAGTATCTCAGCAAAAAAATTAATATGCATGTGACTTGTGCACAGCAAGTACGCTACAATGAATACGCGAATTTGTTACTACTAATCTTGCCTCGAGCGTCACTCTTTTGCACAATCTTGCTTTGTCCGGCACATACACATGTGTCTTTCGTAATTAGCTGAACCACTCATGAAAACGTAAACCTTCCTATAAATGAATCTTTTCAATGTGTTCTTCCTAGCTGATAAGTTTAAGAAATGGAAAGATAGAAAAATGTATAATAAAGAAAAAAGTATGGACTTGTTTCTTTTTAAATCTCATCCTGGCAAGTGGCAAGCGCCGCACAGTTTCCCGGTAATCTTCCGCAGAATTGATAAGATCCTGGTCTTTTCCGAATTTTTTTTCCAAAGAATACTTCAGCCTGTCAAAATAACTAGGAAAGCACTACACTGAACAAAGAGAAAAGTGAGAATGTTGACACAAGTAATGGCTACTTGAGATCATTTCGATTTCATAATCTCAAAAACAGTAAAATTAATTCTGTACACATGTCACCAATCAGCAAGCGTTCTCCTTATCGGGAAAAATCGCGTTTACCGTAATAATTGTACCGTGTTGTACATTGACGTTCAAGGATATCTATTTATTACTACGGAAACAGGGCGTTAACGAGTTAACGTTAAGAAAATAATTGGATGTCACTTTTAAAGACTTTACAATTTTTATTTCTATGTCGTTTAAACGTATGTATATTATAGGTGTTGCAATTTCACATTAAAATATAGCACAAATGTCCTTCAATATGAGGGAAGAAGGCCGTAAAACTTTAATAGCAAACAAATGCGTTTAATCGGATGTGCTACTACTCTTTGTTGCTCTTCGCTACTTTGGAGAAATGCTGCCATCAACTCTGAGCTAGATTTTCTTTGAATGGCTCATATAAAGGTGAAGTAAAAAATAATGCTCACGTTCCTGCCGCACACTATTTTTTGAAAAGACCAGTTGCAGCTACCAAATCGCTTTTCTTTCTGAAATCCAATAAGCTTTCCTCTTCATCAAAATGAGAATTGAAGCAGTGACTGGTATGCATCCATTGTAAAATGGTGTATTGGTGGCCACTTTCATCGTGAGAGAACACACACGGGCAGGCATACATGAAAAGAAGGAAGTTTGGAGGATCTTTTCAGACTCTTTTCTTTACGAAACTGCAAGGAACGTCAAACGTGTAGCCATGCACTGTGCATTTCCACAATACCAAAATCATGCATTTATCGTATCCCTCCTTGGATGACAGATGTGTATCCAATCCTCAGGATAATGTGCGTGTCTCAAAAATGAGTGTTCCACTGCATCGTGATAATAAATTTTGTGTGCAGTACTCGAACTAACATGCTGCTAAAAAAAGGTAAAGTACCTAGTAGTAAACCCAATTTCTTTTAATGCATTAAAAGCACACCAACCACACCATTACTATTGATGCTGATACCATATTGCTGCCTTATCTCAATTTTTTGTTGAAAGTGTGGCTTTTCACTTTTTTTTATAGGAGGTGTGTGTAGCATATCATCGTGTTTTTACCATCTCACTTTGTTCACTTCCTCGAAATTTTTTTTTTGGGAGGAAGTGCTAGATTTGGAAAGAGATATGTGCCCAATTTAAATTCTTATTTATTCCGTTTCCCGTTCTAAAGCTTCTGTAAAATTTCTAGTATTTCCCTTCTTCCTCAGCCCAATCCTTTAATTCAGATTAACTAAGGATTACATTTATTTGACAATTTGAATTCCTTCCAAAATGACAAATTCTTTACTTCCACTTACTTCTTTATTCCTGTCTTTCTGGAATGAAGGAAAGCAAAAAAAAACATTCCATTGTTGTTCAACTATACAGGATCACGTGAAAATTCTTGAATCTTCATCACAGGAAGCTTTACAACAATAAAAAAAAGAGAGCTACGTGTATCTCTCCTTCTTCTTTCTAATAGTAAGAGGCAGGCAAGGACTTTTTTCCTTCTATATAGCAGTCCAACCGCACTGCTGTACAACTATATATGCTTGTTCACACAGCAAGCCATTGTCAAAGTCGTAACTGTGTGGCTATAGCAATATGCAAAAAAACAGAGCAACATGATTTCCTCCCTAGTGTCCTTAGTTTGTTCGCTTGACTCTTTGCAAGAGCAATTATCCCGGCAAACAATGACCATGAATGAAGAATAGAGCATGAGATCATTTTCTTTCTCGTAAAATTTACTCCCTACCTTTTATAGTGTGTCGTTATCGTCTTTCACTTCACAAGCCCTAAAAGTTATCATTAGGTGGAAGCTGACTAGAGTAGCTTAAAGTACAAAGAACGGTACATGGTTTCTTTGAAGAGGCGGTGTAGCAGCTCTTCTCCAGCCTACAGCAACGAGCAAAGGAAGGAAGACACAAGCATTGTAGCTTTCATGCAGAAAGAAGCCACAAGATTCCGTTCCGGGAATTGCTGGAGACTGTCTACTACTAATTAGATCCTATCTCTAACAAAGGAGAATGCATTGTCTTTGCAGGCGTACTGCTAGTCGGTCCGATAATTCAAGTTCGTTTTCCCCAGAACTCTTTTGATATATTAAATATTCCATATTGGAGTTGGAACTTAGGGACCAATGTACTTGCTGGATTGTGCGTTGCAAATTTACAAGTGAGTGAGCGCAAGCAAAAAAGCTTAAGCTCAAAAAAAAACTTACTATGGTTGCTCTAACCCCTTGGACGTTTTCTCGTGACGCAGTCAGGCAGCCAGCGAGATATGGATTAAATTATTTCTATCAACGTTTATGTGCTTCTATTGTAACTTATTAATGCTTCAATTTCATGTTTTCTAGTTTAGTCGAGGAAGCAACGACACTTATGACAAGTTACGGCGATGTAAAAATCAGTTTTCTATTAAGCTTGACGACACTTAAACTCAATTTTCCAGCTCGTTAGATTTGTCGATAAAATTGAGACACTGATTAGATTTGTGCCACTATCTTACGGAGATGATGGAAATGGAGAGAAATGAGAGTGTTTTTCAAACGGGGATGGAAAAATTAATGATGAATGCGCTTCTGACGGATGGACACATTTCTGAAATGGAAAGACTTAGCCTTACATTTTATCCTGGAAGGATGGAGTCATGAGATAATGACATTTTTCTGATCATGTAATGCACACCAATTTTGTTTCCCATGAGCCGTTTTCTCGCATCCATCGCAGAACCAATTTACTTCCTACGGATAGATTCAGAATATCATTTCCCCAAGGATCCTAAACATTTATGAAGTTATACCTGGTGTAACGACCCAACAAAATTCTCTTCCATCACAATCTCCCTAGAGCTCGTTTCCGGATGAGAAATTGAGTTTTAATTTTTATTGCTATGTTAATTTGTCTAGTAGCATTAGTATGAGCTGAGTACAGTACATCATTAGAACATAAAACTACGATTTTTCGAATAGTTTTTCAATTTTGTCACAAAAAAAGTATCTATAACTACAATGAAAGCTGTAGGAATCATAGGTTCCAGAACAGCCAACTTTTATAGAGAAATGACTAGTTAAAGTATGTAAGCATTATGGCAAATTTACACACTCACAGCAAAGTAGCCTTTTTCGGTATCAAATCCAAAAAGCCAATAAAAAGCAGATAGTAGATACAATTAGCCACAAGTAGGAAAACTACAAAAGTTTACCTTGTTACCGGTGCTGAAATCCAAGAAATCCAATTTGACGTATTTAGGTGTTTGATGCGATCAGCAGTCACTACTAAGTGGTCGCCGTATATATTTACAAAGTCCATTTAATAACGTCTTAGTGGCAATTAATACTGTAACTGTGTACATCCTAGTAGGAGGGTAATATGGCAGATTCTCATTTAATTTCAAGGCCTGATTACTTACTTTTATATAAAACCATAAAGTAGGTAGTACTTATTTATAATATAACTAGTTTGACTTATTAATAAATCCTCGTTATCGATTCAATTTTCAAAAACTGCAGAACAGCACTCTCAAATCTGTTGGCCATTTTGTGACAGCTCAACAATGATGTTTAGCAGAAACAACTCCTTGACTTTCCAAAAAAACCTCTTCAGCGGGCAAGATTAAAGTTTCCTTTCACAAAAAGTCGACTTTCTCCTTATATGAGAGCGGGAGCAATTATAAATCTATGCCCACGAGATTCGTTTCGAGAAAGACAGTTGAAGAGTCACAATTATAAGGACATGAGTTTCCAAGGTTAAGGAGTAACGGGGTCGGGGTAAATGGTCAAGTTTGTATATTGAAAGTGGGCACTATTTACAGTATGGTGTGTAAGTAGCACCATTCAAGGAAACAAAACGGCAGGAAAAGTTGTTTCAGAGCCAATTGTCCATTTGAGACGATAACTTTCTTGGAATTCTGGGAGAGCGTGGTGGAGAGTGTTCGCAAGCAGAATTAGAAGTAATGATCTGAAGAGGTGACTGAAACGAGTTACGAGAGGAAACCTATTATCAATACAGAGTTTGTTCGTCTGCTGACCCTGAAGTTTCCAATAGATCTGCTGGTTCAATGGCATCATGGCATGTATATGCATGCCTATGTCAGGAAGAGAATCAGCTTGTAACTGTCATACTATTACCACCACTACTCTTACATACCAACAGCCGAGAAAGTCCCGAACTCCCGAGAAACAGCTACGTAATACAGTTGACTCGGAGAAACGCGGGACGTCTGATCCAAACTTTTCATACATAGCTATTCCATGGAGGTATATCACTATACACAAGAACTATGGAATGAGGCTTAATTTATAGGTTCCTAGTTCCTTAGATGAGAATGGAATGAAAAAATAGCAACGATTCGCAAACAATTTGCGTTTACCAAAATTCTTTATTTTACACGAAATACTCACTAACCATGATGATACAGTACTCATAAAACTTAATTACAGTGCTTGAATAAATACAGTAGAAAATCGTAGCAAGTTGAAAACGCAACGTCGTAAAAAGGACACAATGTAAAAGGATACTCAAAAGCTACAAAACATATATCATAAAGGCAACTCTAGATAACTAAAAGTACATAATTTATCATCGCATGCATGGCTGTTGATATTACCACTTATGACAAGTAACTCTACTCTTCTTAAATATTTAGTCTTTTTCATCCGATAAATGATAATGGTCAACCATAGTAGCTATTCGACTAGCTGCACAAGATACGTTTTGTTAAATGCATCAGAACTATTTGTGAGATTAATTTTCAAATAACAGCTTCAACTTACTGTTACAGCACTAAATATAGATACAGGGTTACATTACACTTTATAAAACTTTTTAAACAGTCCGTGTCCGTAAAATTTACAAAAGAAAGTGCGAAAGTATGTCGTTCAAATACCTTAGCAGGTTAGACTGCTCCGTACATTTTTAGAGTAAAAGTTAGACAAATAATATCAGTCCCCATCAATAACAATGGAAGTTTCCATCAGGGCACTAAATTTACTAGCAGTACACTGTTTTTATAAGTATCTTGCTCAACTTATTACCTTCCTCAGCATCTTAAGTATAAGTAATTGCATAGTTTTAGTTTGTGCTAGTTCTAGCATTGCGATTAAGTCACGTTTTCAAATATCTTTTGTATAATTGTTACTGATGTGCACAGAAAACCTAGTATTTATTTATGCTAGGTTTTCTGTGGCTGATATGACGATTAAGAAAATCTCCACTGTGCGTTCGCTTATGTTAATAGTATATATTTAAAGGGTACGTTCATAAACCAAAGTTAAACAAGCGTTTACAACCACGTCAAAAACCTGATGAACATTTCAAAGGTACACAACCTCACTCAGAAGCTATAGCAAAACTAGCCTTACGCACAAGAACTTCTGGTAAATATTGCAACAAAGTAAACAATTGCATATATATTAAACATTAAATAAAGATCTCAGTATAATAATGGGACATAAAACTGGATACTAAATTGCAAATTATTATGAGTGCGAAGCTAAACTGATACTAAATATGGAACAGCTTAACAATAAATAAGCTTTGCAATTTTATACACTAAAGTATAAAAATGCAGAGGGACTAGTAGGGATTAGTGACCTATGTAATATAAAAACGGGCTTACTTTTAGTTTGTTTAGTTTCATTGTAATTAAAACTTCTAACTTTAACTTCTCAGCAAATAACAACGGTTAAACTAGGTAGAACTATGTATGAGGTAAATGACATTTCAGGCAATGGTTGTTACTTTGTGGTTAATGGTTAGGAGAGATACAATGATGTAGTTGCAGCAGAGAGCAACCCATAATTATCGACCTTGAGAAATACAGTTAATACACCTAAACAGGAAGACAAGTGTGTTTAATATTAATCACTACTCTTACAGAGTACTAACATTATAGAGCATCTTTAATGATTTAACCATAGTAGCATGATTCGTAGTTTTCGTAGTGTATCACAATGAAACAATATTACAGTCTAACAGTGAAAAAACTGGATTATTACGGTATGCTAAGGCACATTTCAGGACGGTTTCTGGTTAATCTACGGGTGGGTTGCTAGTATTTATTGGAGCTCTATTTTGACGTCGAGTTGTCTTTGCAGTAGATCGGGGCAAAGTGCCGTAAGGGTTCACCTGGAAAAATTAGAAAGAAAGTTTCGGAAAGGATTAGACACGAGGATCAACAATCTGAAAATACAATACAAACTAGAGGAGTGAGTTACTTTGCTGTAATAGAACAACAAACACACGCCACCATTACTTATTCCAGAAAAATTGGAAAATTAATTTACAAACATTTGTTAAAGTTAAAATACAAACACTCTCGTCTTTAAGAAAATGCCAAAAAAAAGTTCAAGTCCAATGATTATATAGCATGAAAAGGTGTTATTCGTTATTAGTGGTCTATGTTGATTTCAGACTCAGACTTGCGCTTTTTCTCTAGATTGAGGCTTGCTCTGCTGGTATTACTGCCACTTCGTTTCAGGTTTGTTCCAGAAGTGGACTTTTGAGGAGATGAGGTAAACGGTCCTAAAACTCGACGAAATGACGAAGTTGACCAAATACTCGTCGGTTTTACTAGCTTTAAATCACTGCTACTAACACTCTTTTTTACTTTAGCTTTGTCGGCACAACGCACGGGTAACCCTGATTTTGACTGTAAGGATGACATTGAATTACGCTTTGTATCTTTCTCTTTTGTTCTGGGAGTCCTCCGTTGTGCAGGTGTCGGCGCTCTCTCGTCCTTTGCGTCTGTTTCTGTATCAAACTTTTGTAAATTCTTTTTTGAGACTAGATGAACAGATGGGTGGATATCACTTGTTGGAGATGAAGACAGGCTTGGAATATCTTTCTCGTCGATAGTTACATCATCTTCATAATCATCCACTTCCTCATCACCTTCCATTTCACAGTCAAAGAAACTATCAGTTTCACTTTCCACTTGTTCACTATCTGGCTCAATAGGGCTACTGAAAAAAGTCTCCGCTTCCTCACTACTTGCTACTTCTACTGGGCTTTCTATGGATTGAGGTGACATGAAAGAAGGTAACATGGGTGGCTGAATGTACATTGAGGCAGAATCCGGGGCAACATTAGGAGGGGGATACCAACCAAACATTAATGGCATCGCCATATCTTGTGATGTAACCACCGTGTAGTTTCCGAACTTTCATTCAAAATAATATTGAATACATTCTTGTCAATATTATTAACTCCATTGCATTGGTAAGTATGTGGGTACGTGACCATATTTTAAAATATTACTTAAATGCTTGCATATAAATACATTTGGAATATTACTCATTTACGGTTTACGGAACTTAATTCAATTTCCTAAAAACAATGTATTTATCTTTTATTACTGCAATACCTCTTTCTTCTTTCGTGAGCTGCTTCGGACTTTTGGTGGCGGTGCATCACCTTCGTCTATCGCCAAATTCATCATGGAATATGGTTTGGGAAGACCATTGTGACGACTCATTTCTCGTTCAACGGATACATTCCGATCAACTGAACGCCTGTGAAATCATATGAAATTTTCGATTTAACCTAACATGGAAATATTTAAGTTAAAAAAATTAAATTAAAAAAATAATTAAAAGTACCGTTGACGCAAGCTGTTGTCATCCACGCTGGACGCCATATCCATATCCATATCTGAATACAAAGCTGGATTGAAAACACAATAAATTAGAAACTAAAATTAAATACGAAATTTGTAAGGTTAGAGAAACTACAACATACCTTCCGTACTGGCACGATTGGGATGCTGCACCTGAGTATTTCGGTTCATATCCTGCTCATCGAATCCATCTAGGCTGAAGGAGCCCTTCTTTTGTTTGAGAAATGTGTAGTCAGATCCAGCCTAAATACGAAAATTGTCAAAAAGTCATGCATGTACGTTACTTAAGTATGTATGGTCATGTAATACTGTGCTAGCTTTTACTATAATGTAATTTGTAATGTTAGTAACTTTTGTAGTGTTAGTAAACAGTAGTTGGTCTTTACTTAAAATTCTATAAAGGTAATTATGAAACAGGGTCATGTTTTTAGTAATTGCTCGTCATCGGCGCCGATTTGGGTTTTTTTTAGAAAGCTACTCTAACCTATTGTTCCTCCTGTTCACAAAAACGAAGATTACGAGTATTTGAGTTAGTGATGCAACTACATGCTAAACTTTGGCTTCCATTCCAAAAAAATCAAAATTAATAATAGTGCATTAGAATGACGTGCAAATTTCTCATACTTACTCGCAAAATGGTGTTCATCACCATTTCCGTCGCATAATTAAATGCGCTCGTGCCCCATCGAACCACAAGATTGCTTGCGTG
>JAHZND010004729.1:0-23856 GCA_027744115.1 Acrocyrtus sp. NNG-2020 | reverse complement strand
TTAAGAGCAGCTTCATTTCCATCTACTTATGCACTCAATCCTGACACAGATTCATTCAGAAAAAAACCGAAGCTGCTTGAGCCACGTCATTATTATGCTGCAAGTAAAAGTGAAAAATGGCTGTCATGTTCCAAACCGGAACTAAAGTTTTTTTTAAAGTGTTTTCCGTCAATACACAATAACTCCGTAGAATAGGACTGTAGTGGAGTTGTAGTTTGTCTTGTTTTCAAAGTTCATTTTGATGGGAGCCTAAGAAAAGGAGTGTGCCTTCAGATTTTTTTTTCCTGAGACTTTTTCCCCATCCCGCTGACTTAGTCCTTTCTTTCCTCTTAAGAGCTAGGGAAAAACTACTACGCTGAAAGATTCATGCCCCATCCAGTTTACTGGCAGACGTCATTGTGCAAAACGCAATGGATATGAGTGAAAGGAAAAGCTTCCACTTCTCCAGACTTCCAGTTTTGGTTATGACAGTGAGAGGAATATTGCGCAAGATATGCTTTTTTTTCTGTGGTGTGGTGGCATTCACAAGAAAACTTCATTGTTCCAATTGTGCGAGTACGCCAAACTTGGAAGGATATTTCAGGTGACATTACCATTCCCCGTGATGGCGGAGAAGGGGCTCAATGTGTGCACTCATTTTTGCTGCAACATTCAAAATACATGATATTTTATGCGCACCTTCTCCTTTCCACATTTTTTATTCAAATTGATGGATACTCCTTTTCCCGGGTAACGGGAAAACGGGCTTCTTATGAAAAACTTATTGTGTTGGGGATACTATAGCTCCTCTGGTTTCGGAGTTGGCTTTTCTTCCTTTTTTAAAAAAAATATGTAAATTTTGCAATCCCATCCCACAAGCTCTATTTCCTTCGTGGTGTCGGGGAGCCACGCAATTTTGTAGAAATAACTTGTAGATAATATTTTAATCAAAAGCTTCAATCAAGGAAATGAAAGGAAGACACAAAAACTTTGCAAAAAAAAACTTTTCTCTTAGATTTTATCTGCAACTTTTGCATTTTCCATTTTTAATGGGAATCTTGTCACTATTGTTTTACTTCATGTACAGAGATATTGTATTGCAGAGGAGTTCAATCCAGTTTACTTTTCTCATGGCTTTGCACGTGAAAATTGGGAGGGTAACAAGATACCGCAAGGAATCTTTATAAATATGAATGTGATTGTGCAACTCTCACTCCGTCGTGGATGCATCCAGGTGCGATCTTCTTGTATAGTGCAGTGCCCTGCTTTCCCCTTTTTATTTTATACTTTTACACATTTCCCAACTTAACCTGATTACAACTTACTACTCAAACAGTGAATTTGTTATTTTTTCGACAATATGAAGATTTATGGAGTGAGTGTAGCGCGAAAATAAAACTTTTCCTGGTAATTTCCAGTAGCATTTATAAGCACGGGAGAAACTTTCCAACTTTTTTTTTATTGCACTCCCATCCTTGGAGAAAGAGAGAGAAGAAGTCCTTCCAAACTTCAAATTCCTTTTTTGACATCAGCATTAAATGTCAAAAACATGCAGGTCGTAAAGCCATATTCAAAATAGCTGAAATGAAATGTTTCCCTTGATAAAAAAATATATATATATATGAGTAGGAATCAACTGGGAAGTCACGGAACACGAAGAAAAAAAGCTGATGATGCCAAAACTCAATATGAAGATTTATGGAGTGAGTGTAGCGCGAAAATAAAACTTTTCCTGGTAATTTCCAGTAGCATTTATAAGCACGGGAGAAACTTTCCAACTTTTTTTTTATTGCACTGCCGGAGGATAGCTCTCCCATCCTTGGAGAAAGAGAGAGAAGAAGTCCTACCAAACTTCAAATTCCTTTTTTGACATCAGCATTAAATGTCAAAAACATGCAGGTCGTAAAGCCATATTTAAAATAGCTGAAATGAAATGTTTCCCTTGATAAAAAAAATATATATATATGAGTAGGAATCAACTGGGAAGTCACGGAACACGAAGAAAAAAAGCTGATGATGCCAAAACGAAAACCGGTAGCGTAACGTTTGCAGACTTGAAGACGAGCAGAAAGACAATTGAAGTTTTTTTTTCTGAGCAGGGATTAATGCAGAAAAAAATGTATTTTTTCTCTCCTCAGGAGAGAAAAAGCATTAGAAAGTGTGCACAAGTAATAACTGAAAAAAAGTAGTAGATTTCGGTGCAACTCTCTCCATTTTACATGTGGATGGTGGTGGGGCATAACGTGATGTGTAGTGGAGACAAGCTGACAAGGAGCAGTGATCATCGGAGTGACGAAAACACGAGAAAAGAGTACTCTACCTTTTCCACGTCTCCCGACACTTTTACATTCCGTTGACATCAATATTTGTCGCCACATTACCACAGAAACCAGCAGTTTGCGTTGCCATTTCGCGTGTTTGTGTGTGCGGGGAAGATGATGTTGCTAACTCCGTCGTGCTCTTCTCCTACTCATTTACATGCCAAGTAATATGGGAGAATCGCAAACTTTCAAATGACAAATGTTGGTCTCTTTTAATAAGCATTTTGCTGTCTTCAGTGAAGACTCTTTACTGATTGATCTCTTTAGAATTAGGGAAAGCGTAAGAAATTATTTTATTTTTTAGCTAGTGTAAATGTTTTTTTTGCAGAGGCGGTTTCCTTCTTTTTTTTAAAAAAAATTGTTAATGAAAAGCGTCCCGTTGTCAACACCACTTTTTTTTCCGGGTAGGCATCCTTGAGTGTAATCACGGCAATTTTTTCCGGCATTTTAGACTCAACCTTAGCAATCTGGGAAATTACTGAGGTAGAGTTATACCTGGAAAAGATTTTTGTCATTTCTTCATTTGAGGAAAATTGTGTTACTAAATAGAAAAAGATAGCAAGTTGACTAGAGCCTACTGTGTAGAAAATTGTGTGTGTGGTACCCTGCTGGAGGGAAATGATCCCGTTGAAATGATCTTTTGAACTTTCTTTTCGCTTTTTCTCATAATCGTTATCAAAATCCATATCATGAGATGATATCAGGGCGACAGCGGCGTCCTCATTCCCACTTTTGCTGCTTCCATCTTAGTGTGCTCCTCGTATTTTTTGGGGAGAGGAGGAAAATGAGGAGTGAAGCCAACTCTCAACATGATACATTGATAATGAGAACGTAGTTCTAAAGTTGGTGTGTGATGACATGACAATGTTAACTTTGATGATAATGACATGTTGCGACGGTAAAGCGGAGGGAGGGAAAACATGAAACTTCGGAACAGGTTACTGCAGGGAAAAAGTCGTTCTGACGAAAATAATTTTTTCGGGAAGGGATCATTACTCCTTCCACTTCCATTTTCATTTCACTCTCACAATTCCTAATATTATTATCTCTTGTCTCATTTCACACAATTTATCCTGCTATTAGATGGGCAGCAAACAGCAGTCGAGGGAAGGATGTAGCCACAGTAATAGCGCAATTTTTGGGGATTCGCTACCACCAAATCGTAATATTTACTTTTCCCTCCTGATTAAGATTTTCAGGAAGCCCCACCACTGAGAGTGTGAACGAAGGGAAGGGAAACATTGTGCGCTGGTTGATAGCTACCACGGCTCCAAGAAAAAACCACTTTTGGAGAGAAGAGGAAGGAGCGCTAACCTAATAATACATTTTAATTTCTTACTAATGCCCGTCAATTATTTTTTGGTGGGGAACGGATGCACCACTAAAATTGCCGAGGGAGCAGCACCAGCCTCCAGATTAATCGAATTTGATGAATTAATTGTCAGGTAGGAGCCGAACCTAGTTTTTAAGTAATGAGCTCCGACTGTCACATTACTTTCCAATGGAGGAAACGGTTATTAAACTGCCCGTCGTAGTTTTCTTCAAAAAGGAAATGCACAGCTCAAGCAACCTTCGAAACACTTTGGGAAAGTGCAAAATTATACCCGAGGTTTTCCTCTGTCTCTAAAAACAAAAACTATTTTGAGAAGTGCGCTCTCTTACAACAAGTAACAGAGATGAACTTACTCAGCAAAAATTATTATTTTTTTATCTCGCCAAAAGATAAAGAAAAACTTTCCCGGTATGTATCCCAATAATGTCCGTATCGTTACAGAAGTTAAAGTTAGCCTCAGAAGTAGGTTCATTACTTTTAGTCCGTTACTAAATAACGGTTTCACAAGTAGAAAACCCGAAAAAAAAGCTCTTCTCTTGTACAGCAGCCCAACCACAAGTGCAAAAAAAATAATTTCGGTTCAACGACATAACCATCCATCTGGATAGTGGCGCTATTCCCTCGCCCCTCGCAAAGGACACTTTTTTTTCCTCCCACCTACCTCGACACACAGAAAAGTACAGTTCAAGTGAGTCAACTCACAAGTTGTACGGTAAATCCCTGAAGCAAATACGGCCGTGCAAGCAGTGACTGAGCGAAAAGACTAATAAATAATAACAAACGACGGTGTGTGTAGGCCAAACTGATACAAACTTCGCTCGAGAAGTGTGTAATAGAATTTTCAAATCCGCTACAGGCACACCATTATCTTCTTCTCGAGGAAAGCTGAGAGGAAAAAAACTTTTCACGAGCAGTGGATAGTGCGGATTCCTAGGCAGAGGAGATTTCCACTTGGGTGGAGAGCTATAACAAAATTAATAATGGCTAAGTCAACAAGGATAAAAAAAATTAGGACAGAAAAGTCATATGACGGCTTAATAAATCAGTCGAGCAAACCAAGTGGCGAATGTCGTTAATTATTTTTTTTACATACTTTAATTATTATACTAACATCTTCATCAATTTTACTGGCAATCGTTGTACTTTATGCATATGTCTGTGTACATCTTACATTAGCAGAGGAGGAGCAGTTCGCTACCAAAAAAATGTAATTTTTGCCCCAGCTGATTTCTCTATGGTCACCGAGTCCGTATTTTATCTTATTTATCCGGAGTTATTACGGGAATTATAAGAATTATAAGGGAATTATGAACTGAGCCACTTCCATGGGAATAAACTACCCCGTCAGAAAATCGAGAGAACTGCTCTAGCTCTATTAAAGCGTAATTGCATTGTGATTTCTGAGTTCTGACTCTTTTCCACATTTATTTTCTTCCCACTTAACTTTGTGTTTGACAGTGCTGCCATGTCATTTAGTGGGTTTTAGGAATGAACTTGCATTTTTATAGGAGCGGAGCGTGTACTGTTTCATGTACAAGAACAGGAAATGAAGTTTTATGTGCACTTAAACAGATAGCATTTAAGGGAAACAGCACGACTAAAAATAAAGCAATTTCGAAATTGCCAAGTAAAACTCTTTTTTTTTATTTGCGTGTGCACGTGGGAAATAATAAGTACATTCCAGAAGAAGAAAGCGCCATGCCACTACATCACTCTCATCTCTATATTGGAGCTCACTTTACAGCTGAGAAAAATTTGCACATTACGATTATGTAACGTTTGACATTTCAAATGTAATGACTATCACATAAAAAAAAGAGGCAAGCTGAAGCCGTAAAGAAAATTTAATCTTGCATGTCCCGCTCGAAATATGTCTTTGTAGTTTTGCAGTTGTAACAATGTCATGCAATTTTGTATGAGTAGGAGGAACACGGACATTAAGCTGGGAAGAGACTAGTGCGAAAGTTTTCCCCTTTGATGAGCACACGAAGCACGCTGAATGAGTGGAAATGAGTGAGTGACAAGAGTGCTGACAGTTTAACGAGACATGCCACCACTGTAAATAAATGCAATGATCTTCTCCTGTCACGTTGGACTCGTTTCTGCAAGGAAACGAGATCGACGTTGTGAAGAGCTCGAGAGAAAAAAAATCCTCTCGAGTTCTGTGCTGGAATTGAAACTGAACTTGGCTCTAAAAGTTCTCGGTTGGTAATATCTGGATATATATATATTCCCGGTATGAGACTGGAGTTATAGGTGTGGCGTGGTTATTGACTCTCAATGCTTGCTCAAGCTGAGATACGGAAGTGGTTTGGTTTGAAATTATATGCAATATTTTAATGGTGGGTGGGAGGGTGGAAGTGATAGAAGGACTCGACTTCATTCTTCTCCTTTGCCCCACTACAGTAAATTGGAGAGGCACGAAATAATTCACTGTTATCGAGCCATATAAATTTATCAGCACTGACGATGAGAGTGGAGCGCAAAGTGCGTCTTCTCACGAGCATCAAGCTTACGTCGCTTTTCATTATTAAATGGTGGTCGCTGTTTACTTGGCTCCACTCAACCAGAAAAAAATATTTTAATCGCGCGAATTTAAGAAAGTGCGATAAGTTGGTGGAAAGCAAGTTGGACAATAATTCTATTCTTTCTCTCTAATATCCTTACAGGCCGTAATAATTTCTTACATTTTACCCAGTTGCGAAACGCGTGGGATTATTATTTAGCAGGCTGCTATAGAGTGGAGTGGGGTAGGTAACTCTGGAGAGAGTAAGTAACGCTGATTTGACGTGTGCCATACGAAAATCCGCTTAAGAAAACAATTCTCCTAATTTAGTTTTGAGCTGTTTCGAGCGATAAACTCAAGCAAAAAAATTTTTTAGCTTCCTTCCTTTCGGATAAGCTGCTGTCAACGCTACAAATCTGGAAAGAGTATTATTATCCACGGCGACTTCCCAAAGTCAAGAATCAAGTTTACTCTCTCTTTTCCGCTGCTGGGCGACTCACTATAAGAGCATGAGATTTGAGATGAGAGACGTGTATGAAAATGCCCAAGGATGTTTTGGACTTGGCCGTACACAAAAAGAAAAGCTTAAAGCTTTAACAATCACCAGCTTTTTCCGTACCGCTTCATCTTTCCTCCAAGACGTTCTTCATCGAGTTGTACTCTCCAGTCTCCGCAAAATAAAATAATCCTCTGTGTAGAGCTGAGATGATGCTTCCAGTGATGAAAGTGGATGATGCAAAAACCGCTAACTACAGAGCCCAGAAGACAAACATTTCAGATTTTTAGATTTTATACAATTTTTTTCCTGACAATCTGACCTCAAAATTAAAGTATTTTCTTAAAATGTCCTTTTTTATATTTTAAGGCTCAGCAGCATTTCCATTATCGTAATGGTTAATTCAGGTTAATTCAGTGTCCAGTTTTGTACTCTTGACTCCTTCAAAAAAATATTCCGTGCTGGAAAAGATGCCAATAATAGCACGCATTTCATTCCACGTGAGCTTTGCACACAAAAATGGTAAGAAAAGGAGCTTCCCGAGGATGTTTTCATTCAATATTATATACAAGCAAGCGTCTTGCTTTTGTAAACTCGGGACATGTCCATATCGTTCCGTTACGTTGAGCAGAGCTATTTTTACGGATTTTTTTCCATGGTGACTTTCACGTTCTCTCATTACTCGGGTAGCGCGCGTCAGATGCCACATGGCTTCCCACTTTTATACGTTTTCCGCCTTCTTTTTCCATTAGTAGAATTAAGCATCCCATTCCAGCCGCCAGTCGCCAGCTTTCTTAACAAAGACCAACGATTTTTTTTATTTAGCCTTTGATCTAATTCCGGAAGTCTCTCTGATACTAACTCACACAATAAATTTTTCAGCCAATTTACTGCAATTTTTTTTTAAAAATTCGAATGGTCCCTAGTCCCTATACCTCTGGAAACACCGCTCGTGAGAAGCTGACCATATCGCAATAGAGTGAAATCCCAAATTTCCGCATGACTCAATTGAGATACGCAATTAAACTGTCAAAACTACTCAAGCTGCTCCCAGTTATCAGCACAGAGAGTGAGAGGGAGAGTCAGATAAAACTACAAATTCCTCTTTTCTTTGCTCTTCCCCAGTTTTCCGCACTGCTACCGATGATCGGAGTAAGAGAAGCTCCCGGACAATACTAATTCTTTTTTTTGTGGAGCCCTATAAAGGATTTACTGGTCATCCTGACAATAGAGACGGGAGTGGACAATGGATAGCCGAGCAGAAATAAGCTGGAATGATGAAAAATGGGAGAAACTTTAAGCTTTTTTCCTTTCCACTCCGTTACCTAGAAAAACTGTCGGAGATGTCAGGAAAAAAAGTTAATCGCAATATCACCATAATTTGATGTTCATGTACATAGATTTCATCACCAACGCCACTCGCATTTTCATGAGGGTCCCCCAGCTCCCACTGCTCCTACTTTAATGCGTATTCAGCTAAAAAAACATAGTCGGTTGGGAGAAGCTGTGATGTGACGAACTGCTCCATTCACATTCCTCCAGTCAGTCACTACAAAATCTTGGGAGAGGGGCGTGCAGATGGAAAATCTGCAAGGTTACAAAGGAGAGAGAGAGAAGGAGCTGGAAAAAATAGAAAGCTGTTTGAGGAGCTCCTTTCCCTGGAATTATTAGAATGGGAGAGGGAAATAAAATTGTATCCTTTTTCAGCAGCTCATACACACACACACTAAAAGTTACTGGTTTTTGTATAGAGAGACGTTACGTCCCAGCTCCTTCTTTTTTTTCCTGGGCGCGCTACGGGATTTGAAACATGATTGGAATCCTGATTTCTTCCCTTTCGTATACATCCTTTTCCATTTCCGTTTCCTTTCCCATTTGTAATCTTATTATAATATAATGTAATGGAGAGAAAGCGTACGCTCCTATATAACTATGAAGAAATCAGTAGCTCGAAGACATAATCACGAGCGAAATGTGGAAATCAGTGTATTGTATAAGTTTACATAAGTGTTAGTACACTCAGCGCGTCACTCTTTTCACTCACTTTTTCTTGATGAAAAATGCAAAAATCTTTTTTTTTTCAGGGAGAAAGTGCAAAAAAAGAAATCATGATGGGGAAGTGGAAGAGGAGTGCGGTATAATGTACTAGTGTGCCGTGTTGGAAAATGACGAGGATTCTACAGAGAGAAAGNATGATGGGGAAGTGGAAGAGGAGTGCGGTATAATGTACTAGTGTGCCGTGTTGGAAAATGACGAGGATTCTACAGAGAGAAAGAGCTTTCTTGTTTCTTTTTTCTGTATTTTTGTTGCTCGACTACCCCACCAAAGTGTATTATTTTTGAGGTTAGTGCTGATCCTCTGCGAAATTGTTCATCGGTGATAATATCTCTTTATGTGCAGTCTCACGTACCACTTAAACCATTCTATCACTTGCGAAGGAAAAAAAAAGATTGTATAATCCTAAATTAACGATGAGCCTCCATTTTCTCTTTAAGAGCATCTCGCCCAATTTCGGAGCGTGATTTGGCGCATATAAAAAAACCCTTTTCCTTCAAGGAAAAAGGATAAGGCTGTGAAACAACAGAGTGAAACTGTCCTTTCTCATTCTTCTCTCGTTGTACGGTAAACAATGGGATAAAAAGGGATGTTTAAATATGTACTCTTCCCTACATCCCTTACGCTCACCCACTCAACTAAATGCTTGTGCCCTGTGCTGGAGCAAGACAAAGTAAACTAAACTAACCATCAACTGCCCACCACCCACTTTAAGACGGCTTCACTCTGATTCCCCCAATGGAACACTGCACTCCAGATATAGCATCCTCCTATAACGTGTCAGGCAAAACTTGTCAAACTAAAAAATATATATATACTCCTCTTTCACGCCATCCCCCAAAATAAAGAAAACGAATCCTCCAACTACTACAGCATTTTCTTCTTTAACACTTTCCTCCAAACTATTGTAAAAAAAGGAATGTTAGAAAAAGAGGAAAAATATTTTCGGCAAGATATTTTGAGAAGGAAATTGCAAAATATAAAAAAAATCTTTTTTTTTCTTCGGAGCATACCACACAAAAAGAATTGTGATAATGTTTGTGGAGCAAACAATTCTTGAATTTTGTATATTTATATCATGTACCTTCCGTGCCGTAAATTCCAAACTGCTCCTGAAAAAAATATACTGGAGATTTCTCGTGGACAATCCAACAGTAAAAAAAAGCTTTGGAGGAGCTTAGGAAAGAGTAGCGGGAGAGGGAGGGAAAGAAAGTTGGAAAGATAATAAACATTTTTTCCCCTTCCTATCAACTCGGATTTTCGGGCTGTAATAACTGCGACACATCCGCTTTACATGCTACACACTGACAACTATTCCACATTCCGGGATATGGAGTAACAACCAACCGTTTCTTTGTTGGTAGTTTGATGAAAAATTTATAGCAAAAAAATTACATTCGGGCATGAGTGACCAAAGAGAAAAGAGAAATCTGAGGGAATCCATTTTTTTCCCTTTCTTTTACTTCACTTCCAAACTTGTTTGCTTTTATTTTAGAGCAAAAAAAAGTTCCAAACTGGGATAACAATATTATGCATATTACAGAAAAGGTAAATTCATTCTCGGTTTCACCCAGCTTTACAGAGATTTGTCCTCTACTGGAGAAAATTTGTTTTTTTTTAACTTTTACTCTCCACCCTTCTTTCCCTACCTTCCATTTTTTTGGGAGTGCAATGTCACGCAAGAAGTGTCCTGCTTTTTTGGCTACAGCACAAAGACAGTTGCATTCTCTTTCTAAAGGAATGATTCACCTGTGATAAAATACTAGTCCAGGTAATAATAACAATTTTTTTTGAAGGTGCAGCGATAACACATCCGCTGGAAGTGTTGGGAAAGTCATACAGAAAAAAAAATTGAGATGAAGATTCATTTTCTTAGAATTTTCCAGGGTTAGTACACCAAAAAAAACTTTTCTTTTTTAGTCTTTCCCATGCGTGTACCTTTTTGAGCCTGACGGAGACTACAAAACATTTTCTACTCCGATTTTCCTCTAGTCAGTGGTGACTTGACACCACTTAAGAAAGACATAAAGTGCAACTTTTGCTTTCTCATCGTGCATTCTACCTAAAAAGGGAATATATATTTTTTTCTTACCAGCCTTTCACCTCTGAGACGTGTGTGCGCGATAAGGAAGCTCCAGCTTTACTGCTTAGCAGTCTGGAGCGGGTTTCTGTGTGTACACGACAGCTCAAACATTTCAATTCCCTACTTTTGAAAATTACCCGGCTTTACCGCTTACATTCCCGGAGAAAATAGTGTGGCGTAGAAGCTTAGAAAAATGCTTTCCCTAGCAAAAAGGGGAAAGTAACCTGGCTGCATGTACTTTATGATAGGGATGACACGGAATTGAGAAGCAACTTTAACTTTTATTCCAACTGGAAAGCTGGCTTTGTACTCTGGCTGCGCTTTTTTTTTCAGAAAAACTATCAAAAGGTGTTTTCTTTATTTTCAAGCTTAATCACAGTTTCAGACAAAACCGTGCAGCTAACAGGTTATTAGATAGGAGCTAATTCGTTTGCTGAGAAAAAGGTGCGCCCACACACGGAACTTTATTTCCTCCCTTTCCTGATTAACTGGCATGGGACATGCAATTACAAAAATATGTAATGCTGGAAAAGGAAGGAAAAAAAGCTGGAATGGTTTTGGCCTGGCGAGAAAATATAAATTTTTAAAATTTATTCAGCATATTTCGAAATGAAAAATAAGTAGGTATCTTATTAGCTATTAGCTAGCAGAAAATATGGCATAGTTATTTCCCCTACTTTTACCGCTGGCGGAAGAGCACGGGAAGCGGTAATGATCCCGGTAATAGATTTGTGACATTTATGGCAAGTCCAAAAACTTTTTAAAGTCCATTCCAACTTCAGTTTGCGATTTTGTATCTCTTTTCCTTAATCAACTTTGCAGTCCATTTTTATTCTCATTATTAGCCAATTCGATGACAATATAACGCGAGATCCGCTTCCTCCAAAAAATATTCATTTCCCCCAGCCCTAAATTTAGGACCATTGTCAAATTAGAAATATTACAACTAGGAGAACATCAAAGAAAAATGTATTATCAGGAAGTGCTCACAAATTGAGTGCCTAGCTCATTTGCTCCAATCGGAAATGGTATTTCGCCGCCTAAAGCGGGAATACAAAGGCAAACTAGGGAAAAAGTTTATTTCCGAGGGAAGCCTTTGCCGGCGCGCGTGTTTCCAGTATGTTAAACTCGGAAATGTATTTTTAGCCATCAAAAAAAATTCGCTCGAAAAGGAGAGCCATCAATTTTTTTTCGGTGTCCTCGTTCGCGGAACTCGGAAGTAAGTTTATTAGTGACACTTTACTACACAACCCCCTTATGTACGTAGCAGCCTTGAAGCGTAGCGCCACTGTGAGCTGACCTCATTCCCTTTCTCCCTCTACAGAGGGATGAAAAAATTTGGAATGGGAGCAAGGCAAACCCCCAAAATGGCAAGGACTGGATTTCAGGGGACGTGATGTGACATGCTGCACGTTAATTTCCTTACGTGTCACTCTCACAACACAACCACCAATCCTTCACATCTTTGTAAGCTTTACCACAACGCAAGGACGTTCTTCTTTCCTTACTGGAACCGGAAGTGAAAGGAAATCTAATCGGAAGATGGCTGATCGTCAATAACCCATCAAAATTATCATTTTCTCAAATTACGCAGCTCCATTTCCATAAAAACATCACAATGGCTTAAAGCTAGCCTAAAAGTTTTTTCGGAGTGAAGGAAACAGCTCAAGATGGAGCACGTAACGATCATTTGGCATTTATCTTGTTGGCACAAAAAGCAGTAAAGGGAAATGAAATGAGAGAGACGGGCCAGTAGTCAGTATGGAAATGGCTGTTGTTTTCTTCCCAGTCTAATAATTACCCCCAAGAGACTCTAAACAGAGGGGGTTTACACATATTCCCTCTTCCGCTCACCTGAAACAATTTTTTTTTCAGATTCAAAATTGTGGAAGTTTTGCGGCTGAATTGCAAAACTTGATCTTCTTGGTACAGCCCTATCCGCATATCCCTTGCAGTTTATGTAATTGCCGGAGTCAGCCAGTTCCTTTTATTTTGTGAGCACTGTAAATTGGCTGCTAAATTGCATGTCCGTCATTCAAATAAACATTCAGCCCTTGACTAGGAATTTATTGAGAATCGGTTTCAGTTAAATTAAATCTTATAAATCTGAGGAGGAGAAGCATATTATCCTTTCCTCATCTTTCCATTTCAAGTGGAGACAAGCAGAGCGTAAGGAGAACTCTTCGTGCAGATTTTTTTTGTCAGGATTTATTTTTCAAAGGGAGGAAAAAAACTCGAGTTTAGGAAAAAATGTTTTAGCTGCCACCAAAAAAGGAGCTACCGTCCAGTTCATTTTCACAGGTAGAGAGATGTACCCAACTATATTTTTTTCTTCTTGCTCGTTTCTCTAATCATAAAAAATGCAAGAACAAGTATGGCAAGAAAAAGACAAGCAAAATGGGGGTAACGACCTAGGCATGGAGCTCTCAGCTTTGCTTTAAAGAGCACACAACACCCTCTCAATAAGCAAGGTGTAGTTGTAAGTTGGCGTAGAGCTGTGTGATGGTGATGATGACTGA
Source organism: Acrocyrtus sp. NNG-2020 (assembly GCA_027744115.1). Classification (NCBI taxonomy): domain Eukaryota; kingdom Metazoa; phylum Arthropoda; class Collembola; order Entomobryomorpha; family Entomobryidae; genus Acrocyrtus; species Acrocyrtus sp. NNG-2020. Next base: position 10,564 of record JAHZND010004729.1, on the reverse strand, counting down.
CTTTTTCAGATTCCATTTAGTTACCCAAGAAAATTATATAAACCAAGAAGAAGTTTTTTTTATATTCTTTTTAAGTAATGATGATGATGATGATGTCAGTTTGTAAATAGAGAGGGATACCTAGTTGTAAAAAGTCACACTGTGTACATTAATGCACGTACGGCATTACTGCGATGTGAAAAAATAAAGTTGGACGGGTACCTAGTCAAATACCAGTTGTGCTCTTTTGCTACTACTCTTAAAGCCAAGCAGAGGATGATATGATAACGGCTTCGCAACCCTTTCATACCTGCTTCAGTGACGTCGACCTGTTCCGTTTAGGTGAATTCACCACCAAACCATCACATCACCGCTCTTCTTATAGCACTGCCCTTACGTTCCAATGTAGCAATCACGATCGTATAATTCGTACATTCCTCGCAAGATGATTGTTATCTCGTAGACGAACGAAAAAAAAACATTGTTATGGATAGTGGGCCCATCACGGCACTGGCTTATATGATAAGATGACCGGCCACTATACACAAAATTGTTTTTTTTATATATTTCTCTGAAAGAAAAGCATTTTTAATAAATATGTAGGTACTGGCTACGTGTCTCTCAAGTTCGGGGCTCACAGTTGGCGTATTTGAAAGTTTAGGACTGTTTTAAAACATTTTTATAAGGAAGATTCCTTTCTCGTCACCCACAACAATTTTCTTGGCAGTTGTGAGGAAAAAGCGGACACTTCATTGACAAATGGAGTTGAGGATGGGAGGGATGTGTGAAAAAAAGAATGGCTGTGCGTTCCGCTCCCAAGCTGATTTCCATCGGAGTGCATTTTTGTAGCGTGTACAGTCTTTTAATTGCACAGGTAGGGAGCGGAATTGATATGGATTGTCAGAGTATTTTGCTGAAGGCACGTCTTTTAGGGGAAATTCAAGCTTGAGCTGTTTGCATAGAGCAAGTCATGCAAAAAAGGGAAAAGAGTGTTCCGTCATGGGAGAAGGCAGAAACAGGAGCGGATTAGTATTTAGTAGTACTAGGGAGATAGGGGAAATGGGTAAAACTGATAGGTTTAAACTGGCGCGATTAACGAGATTTTAGTAGGATCAAGGCAGCACACACCCGGATAAAAAAAAAATTCTTTTCCAGCAAAACGACTACTACTGCTGCTCCCCAACTGATAGTTTTGGTGCACGGAGTGTGCAAGGAATAGGCGGAGAATCTCATTTTGGCGATACATATTAATGCCACTTTTCGGCAATTGAACATTAATATGTATAAAATCCATGAATGTGTCATTCAACCGTTGCTAATGCACATACACGACACAGAGAACTGGCACACTCCTTTTCCAGGCCGCTATACCACCACCGCCATCATCACCACTCCAGCAAACTTCTCTCTGGAACGGCAGAGCGCTGGAATTCTTGCAATAACGGCTCTTGATGAATATTCAAAAGAGTTTTATGGAAAATTGCTAATTGCGACCGGAGATAGGAAGAGGATCCCTTTTTTTATTATTAGAGTTCGCACAAAGGTCTACAAGGAAAGGCAATCCTCTTCTCACACAGTCAAACAGTGTCAAACAGCTAAGTTTACGAGGCAGCCAGTCATCACCGCCAGTTTCATGTGAAAAGCGGGCTGCTCATTTCGAAAATTAGATGACATTCATCCTCGACTAAAGCAGGAGCCCCCACAGTTGGGTAAAATTATTAACCTGAAAGCTGTGCCAATTGTTCTCCTTTATTTTTCTCCGCTCACCCCACATCCCAATTGACTTTAATGTATCGACCTGGATCCCAAAATAATTTAACGAGAATCTATCCGCTCATTATAAAAGCTGCTCATGTTTTCAGAGTGGAGGCTACTAAATAAAATTAAATGAAGCTGAGCCGAGACTCTCTCAGCATGCTTCTCTAAGCTCTCAACTAATTACACGTTCCGTTTCCATTTATTTACAAGAGGAACATTAAATATTCTGAAAAGAGAGAAAATTTTCGCTATCTTTGTTGTGGTCTTCTCTGCACACAAGCCCAGCAGCATATATAAAATTCCAAGTCAGCCAGACTAAAGGATACTATGATGAAAGGCGAAAGCGTATAGCGTTGTTACGCCGCTGTTATACGTTTTTCCTTCGCAAACTTATTATTATTAACGCAACTTCCATTCCGAGATTATGACCAATAGAAGAGAGTAACCGTGCTGGATAATGATTCCATTACAGCATTATACAGAATAATGATATGATAGCATTTTACCCTGCTGATTTCAGTGTGAGAGGAGAGGGCGATGCTCGGGTTCTTGTACTTTTTTTTCTGCTATTGTTGCTCGCCGAGAGAGGATTTCATCCTAGTCACTCATTTTCTCCTAACATGTTGCACTTCTCTTCTATACATATCCTCTCATTTTTTTATTTTCTGGGGATGTGTGCAATAATGTGAGGCTGCTCATATTTGTGGTGGCGAGCTTAAAGAAGCAGTGGTTTTTCTTCCCTTTCCCATTCACGTTATGCAACAATGATTTCCCTCAGCTTTAGCAGGATATATTATATATACATTTTTAGTTGGCTGGTCCCTGTAGCTTTTACAGCAGAAGACGAAGACGAAGACGAAAAAAAATTTTTGTACGGCTGCAAAAAAAAATTCCTAGACTGAGAACCAAATAGGTATTCTATATGGTTGGCCAGAAGGATGAAGAAGAGAAAGAAAATAAGACACGTAAGAGCGAGCAAGCAAAACAAGAAGAGAAGTCAGTGCGGGAGCGAGCCACTCAGCCAAAAGATATATATTTTTTTCTAGCAAAAATAAACTCTTCTTCTCCTTCTTCTCTAGAAAGAGAGCAATTTTGCTTATGCTAAAGTTAGCACTTGTTGCTTGATAATACAATATGAGTACGGGTATTACGGTAGGTGGTTTACGTAACATGGCATAAAACTGGCATCCTCTTCATCCCTTTGGTGGCCGACTTTCTTCGTGCTCCTCTTTACTGCTTTCTGCGAGGCGGACAAGGGAAAATTTTACAAGTATGCATGAGAGGAGCACTTTTTTATGTGTTTTTCGTCGTAGCTCAATAATATTATGAGCTTGCGAAAATAAAGTGTCCACAGTCCAAAAGTAGAGCTGCATGGGTCGTCTTGTTGGATTATGTAGAAGGTTTTTAGATGCGGGCAGATTTTTTATTGGTTTTAGTGGAGAGCTAAACGGCAAGCCGTAAATTTCCGCTAACAATGGACAGCTTTCTAGTAAAAGGGGCGATTTGGAGGGAGTATTATAAAAAAAAGAAAGGCTGCGGTGTAGCGTGAAGGGGCGAAATGCTAATTTCTCGGGATACTTAATTTAAAGACCGTTTTCTCGTTAAATGGCTCTACTAATCTGGCCCAGGCGGTGAACTCAATTTCTTTGACTGTACTATAAAAAGCTGAAGTCACTCCTTTTTTATACTCGCTGTAGTATAGTAGCGGCTCACTGTCAATGAGTAAAAATATATAACTCTCGAGCAGATTAGTTCAGTACCCGTATCAGTTACTGTAGCTGAAAAGTTGGCAGAGTGTGTTTTTCCTCGTCAATTACAGAAAAGCTATGGGGAAGGAGATGGATAGCTATAAAAAAACCTTTTTAGAGAAGGAGCTTTGTTAATGCATTTTTCTTCAACTTTAAAAGGACAGAGAATGGCTTTTTTTTGGATTGCATGACAGGACAGCGAAAGGAAGCTGGTGTGGTATTAGTATGTGGTGGGTGAGGAGTTCTTCATTTCACCTGAATAAACGGTGAAATAGTAGAAAAAAGGCGGATAATGCAAACTTCAAACTTATGCATCTTTCCCGAGATAAGAAATGACATGATACATCAAAGGGGGACATTCGCATCATTTACATTGCACAGAAGTAGGTAAAAACTGTGCATTGTTGTAGCGCCGGTGCCAGTGTGGTTATAGTTGTACCTTGATTTTTGATGATGGGAGATGCAGCAAAACGACATAATACTGTTTGTGTCTGTGGCACTAAACAGCGAGCTAATTCTTCGCTTGTAAGAGCAGCAAAAGGCTCTGATATGATGAGTACGAGCACGCCAACAAGTGCTTGTAAGCACCCACTCAAGTTATTTTAACTTACTTTGCAAAATAAACAGACAATGAGAACGGAGTCGAGAAAAGGGTCAGTGACACTGAACTTAAAAGTCAATAGAGTTCTCTGGGAAGTAAGTTACCTCAATGTGGGCATCACTTTACATAAATTATTGCGAACTATTACAAGAAGCACCGAGAGAGGACGAGAAGGATTGTTACATATGAGCTGCTATATATATATTGATAGTCCATTGTACCAAATTCGAAACGGCTCCATTCACATTCTGAGACTGTACCGCTCGTGTGTAATAATAAAAACAGAAAATCTGCTCAGCTTTATTACGCATTCTCCTCTGGTGCATCATCATATCATCACCCCAAAAACAGACTACATAATGGAGGGGGAAGTATATGTGGAGTAGTGCTCTCCGAAAATAAAAAAAAATATAGTAATATGTTACGCTAAATTATACGACAATCATTTTAACGTCACTCTACATTTTTTTTTTGGAATGTGACCGGAGGAGAGAAGGAAAAGCTCAGCCCATATTACGGGGAGCAGTGTATTACTGCAGCCATTATTGAATGCATATTAGAAGCTTATTAGCGATGTCATTAATATTAATTCTCAACTCGGAGAGGGAGAAAAAAAAGAAGAGATAGATGCCATATCATATCGCTGTACAACCAAAACACGCTATTACGCCTTTTCACAGCTCAATATGTACTCACGGCATGAAACCGTAACACTTTTTTTTATATTCATGCCAGCGTAATACTGCTCTCTTCTTCGGAACAGTATTATATATTTTTTATGCTATGACTTCACATGAATTACAATTGGCACTGAAAATAGAATTGCTATATGGTGAGCCTTGTGAACTCTTTACTCATTTTCCGTGCTAGCCTTTTTTTATATATATTTTCTGTGCGAAACAATGTCACATCTACGCCATAAAAAACGTTGCACTTTTCTCCCATCTTTTACTGCTGTTTTGTGTAATTATTGCGGCGCTTCACGTGAGATACTTTACTTCCGTTGGGTACACCTTTTTCTAAAATGGAAAATGGAACAGTAAAAATAAATAACTGTCCGGGTTCAAATATATATATATTTTTTACGATAATTAATTTCTCGTTGATTGGACTGTTTACTACGGTGCAGCGTAACAAAAAAAATCGGAATGCGGTGGGGTGAATAGGCATACATGTTTTTATTGTATTATGAAATCATTCGGAAACTTCCGGGAAAAGTAACTGATTGAATTACTTCTTGGCGGTGTCGTGCAATAAAAAAAAGTTTTTTATGGAATTTTCTCCATACGGAGGCACATAAAGATTTCTAGTGGGCAATATCTAATTTGTCAATTTTACAGCACAATTACAACTTTAGAAGAAACTCTAATTTGAAAGTATAAAAGCGCACAAATTACATGTTGGCGTGCATTTGCAAAACTTTATGGCCAGCCTTCCAATCGTGTATTTTTCACAGAAGGCAATTGGGACAGGTACAGCCGTCCGAAAAATCATAAAAAAGGTGCCTCTTGCATTTATACGATTTCGGAGCATATTGCTATTGCCACTCCGAGAAAAATGGTTTCTGGCTGTGGGAAGGTCTCACAGCTCTTTGTAAACTTTTTTTTCTCGGTTATAACTAGACTACTTTTAATAAAGGTGACTATTAAAAGCAGCTATATCCGCAGGTTTTCATCCAACACGAAAAATTAAATGAGCAGGTGGAGTATGGAAAGGTGGCACTTGGAAGGTATTACTTAATTTCGTCTGTTTCACGGAACCCTTTTTAATCAGCGCCGGAACAGATATTTATTTTACAAAGAAGCAAATTCTCAACTTATTAGCAATTATGCAAAAGGTAAGAAAACTCTCAGCGTCATTGATCATTCCAAGGAAAGGAAATTTGAACGTAAATGATATGGATCGCATGTATCTGGAGATAGATGGGGAATTTCGCAACAGAAAAATTGGTGGTAAATGTCTGTATCGTCTTCCCTGATTTTGTCGTGAGTAGCTCCATTCCGATTTCGCAAGAGGGAAAAGAAGTTTTTTTTTCAGCAAGTACAGAAGAAGTCTATCAGGAGTTCTTTTTTATGTCGGAATAATCTCATAACGTACTTTTTACGAGAAAAAAAAACTTTTTTACAGCAGTGATTTGTAAAGTTTCCCCACGTATGAATCATTTTCCGTCCTGTTTCCTTTTCCAATAATATCCGAATGAAAAGTTCTTGGAGCAGCTCTCATTTCCAATACGCACATGAAGCGACATGTGGCTTTAGCTTTAGCATTTAGTGCATTGGGATGGAAATTTTAACTGCTTCCCGAAACGCCTAAACCCTGGCACTCTTGTTACGCTCTTGATATGCCAATTTCAAAATTTTAACAACTGAAAATAATACGCGCAACATCATAGCCATTAACTATTTCTCTACTGCTAGAAGCAACAAAGCCATTTTGCTCTTTCATGTGGACCAGTTCTCCGTAGAAATTAGGATTTCCGCTTTTCCAAGGCCGCTCAGAAGCAACAAGGATGTATGTATTTTTTATTTGAATTTTTCCTTGATTTGTCACAAAAAGGAAAATTCTAATAAGATATTTTTAGGAAAAGCTGTATACTCTGGCAAGTGAGCTACCGTCCTTGGAGGAAGACCTCCGGGTGGTCTCCTACAGTTTTGCTAGACCGTCAGAGAGTATACGCACATGACAAAATTACAGTTTTTTTTGTAGAAGGTAAAAATACTTCTATAACTCGATTAGAGAGTAAAAATGTCTCATTTCATATAAAATAATTTACATCGCTCTATAAACTTGTAAATGAACATGCTAGAATCACTTTAAATTTTTCAGAGCTCCATTCATCTCATTATCACTACTCATTATGTTGACGAGATGGCAAAAATGGAGAGTGACGTCACTTGCGGCAGCGATAACGCCACAAAGGATGGGGATTGCTTCCAGCGAAATTCATATCCTAACCATATCTCCATGTTTTGTAGGCATATCTGAGCTGACCAAAAAGCAGAAAAGGTTCAGGAACTTTAGATAAAAAAAATTTTTATATCAAGAGGACCAAACTTAAAATACATTCATTTCGTCGTAAGTCAGCTTTTGTCTTTAAAAAAGGAGACACTGCTACAAATGTAGTGCTGATCCCTCGTGTATCACTATTCACAAAGCTGTATACGAGAGGAAGTATAAAAAAAAGCGTGGAAACTACTTAAACAATTGTGGAGTGTTTTTTCTTTGACAGCACTAACCAAAAGTGAGCTTTCAACAGTTTTTTTTCAACAGAGAAACTGTTTGCTACTTGAGGACAGCGTTGAAAAAGGGAGAAAAGAAGTTTTTTTTAAATAAACTTTTCCAGCTTTTACCACCACTCCGTCGCATCATTATTTAGGCGTGGATGTTTGAGCAGTTGAGCAGTAGTGCAGTGAAACAAATCGTTTTAAAGTCTCAACTGGAAAATAGTGCACAAAGCGGGAGGAGAAACGAGGACTACACAAAAAAAATTTGTATGTAAAATTATATCTTTTCATTTCCTCGCCACTTTCATATTGTCTAATGTCATATTTGTGGCGTTTTCTGTGTGTATGTGCACCCGCCTGGGAATTTAATTCGTATAATTCACCCATCTTTTTCTCCCCTTCTTTTCTTGGTGCTCTTCAACGTCCCTCTTTTTTTATATTTCATCCACAATCCAGCAGCAGAGTAGAGAGATCGACAAATGAAAGAGTCAAGTCTCCTAGGAATTCGCATAGTGCTGTGTGAACTGTGCATGTTCTATTCACTGTGCTTTCTATACACTTTAATAACTTCCAAATTTGCACAATTTGATGAAATGAATGAAAAAGCAGAGAGCTTCTCGTGCTATATACATCCCTAAAATCGGAGTGGCAAATGGGAAGAGTCAAGTCCAGCTTTTTACAGCGTGAAAACTGCTTTTGTCGTGAAAGTCTCCCAAAAAAATTGCTTTTCCTCATTTCCACCTACTTCATTTTCCCCTTTCCTCATCAAACATGAAAAGATGCTGAATTATGTTGTATGAAAATCTCAAGCACATTTTTATACACCCATATTCATTCTCACTCGCGAAAATTCTTCCAAAATATTTGAAAAGGATGTAACCTTATTTCCACTTCACAACATCCTCATTACCAATCCCCCAACAAGTCTTCATTTTCCCCAACGGAAGGGGCAAATTTTTTTTATGCTTTTTAAAGTATGCATCCCATTTTCTCCACCAACAAATTTACCAGGTAAAATCATTACACGATAAAGCTTCATTCTGCTACCAGCAAAAAAATTATATTCTATGAAAAGCCCGTCATATGTTTCAGATTATGAGGAAAGCAAGCAAAAATCCTCTCTCTCTCTCTCACCAGCATACGTACCCACACCCTCAAAATACTCTCATTTCCCTAATTTCCACACTTTCTTACATCTCCTAAGAATTTTAATTCCCTGTTGTTCCCCTCACCATTCCTAAATTAAGTACATTTCTACATTCCCACAGCTCTAAACTCCGAAAAAAAATCTACTCATGTAAGCTGTAAATTGATGATCCTTTTTAACGCTTTTCCCATATATTTTAGCATACTTCCAATTTTCGCCACTGCCACAAAAAAAAGAATTTGCCTCTTGTGACAGGGTTTCTTTAAGAAAGCGTTTTTAGTTAGGAGTAGGTAAGTAAAACAGCAATGACAGCTCTCATCTTAAAAAGCGTTGTTATAGGGCTGTTTTCTAGTACAGATATTAGTTCGAGCAGAGAGCATATAGCACCACCAGCACACCAGCAGTGCATAAAACATTGGTTTGAATGTTTTACTGTTGATTTGGGACACAGCGCTCCTCGGAGATTTGGATGTCTTGTCTTCTCTTGTTTTCACTCTACTTTGTCATGATGTCACCATGTCACGAATGCAGAGGGGTAAAAAAAGGGCTTGGTGCAATATTGACTAGTGCTCCTTTTTTTAAAAAAAACATGTAAACTTTATTATAATCATTTCCTTTGCTAGTCTTCTAATCTTCTTGTGTCTTGTTCTTTCCTCTTATTTCCGAGGAAAAAGAGGCAAAATATATAGCACTTCCCCTTCCATAATTTTTTTTTGGCTGTGGTGCCCATTACGTAAAAAAAAATATGCAATACATTTATTAGCAGACTTTACTCAGCTTTAAAAGCGGTGATCAACATGGTCGTCAACAAAAACTTTCAAAAAATAAGTTTTCAATGTCTTCTCGCTCACCTTGAAGAGCTCACTGACCCCATCCGTACTCGACACACTCATGGCATGGCACTGCTATTTGAAGATTTTTGGTTAGTGCTAGTGCTTATAGTGACGACGGGGAATGCCTCATTCTCATTGTGAAAAGGCGAACAAGTTGCTTTGCTACGGTGTGCTGACTGCTAAAACAGCTTTAAAAGATTTTTGTGACGGCGATGATAATACTACTGACGATGAGTACGTATCCTTTTCTTTCCCAGTCGGTATGTCCCGAGCTTGAGAGCTCTGGCAAAAAAAAGGAACTTGCATGAATCTAATCATAACTATCATCATCAGCACCACCATCATCGCGAGCCACCACCACCACCACCGCCGCCGCATCTCAGCGCGCATTTAAACTTGACGGGAATGGAGTATTTAGTGGCAGCCAGGTACAAAAAACTGCATCTTTTTTTTACCCTTCATAATAATACTATTCTCCACTCGAAACTTTTTTTTTCATCTTTTGCCAACATAAAATTGCCACGGCTGTTTTGTCAGGTTGTATAGGCCCAGAGTTGGAAAAATGTGAAGATGGACAAAGCGCAATTACACCAAAAAATGTACGGATTAGAAGAGGTAAAACAGCGAGCACGCAAGTATTAATCAAAAGCTGAGTTTGCAAGCTTGCGCGCCTCGACATTCTATCCTTTCTAGCAATGCCTCTAGCAATTTCTTGCCAGCCGTCCTTCTGCTGGACTCTTTTACATCGCAGCTTTTCGTTGCGGAATGACTCTGTAAATGGATTGAGATTGAGAGAGCAATAACGAAAAGACTGTAAAATGAGACGGTCGAAAAGGTGAAATAGGTAAAGCCACTGCTCCTATCCACCACGCTTTACCAAACAGTTTCTTTTTTTATTATTTGGGAGACTGCCATTTCACCATTAAAGCCTAGCTATTTTCCCATATGAGCGTACTCCGTTTCGTGGGCAAATTTCTGCCGCTCGAATTATATCGAGATTATAAAAAGAATCGAATTTGTTCACGCAATAAAAAATCTAGCTGACAGAAAAAAAAATTCAGCAATAATCGGTATACTTTTTTTGACAGTAGAGAATTAGCACTTAATGAGCGCTGAGGGAAATAAAGAGGACCGCTACAGCTAAAATATATTATGGGAAATAGCAGGATTATTTGTATTATACAATTTGTGTCACTCTCCCCGTCATAACCACTCCCTCTTAGAGATCATTTTCCAGAAAAATTCCCAAACTTTTAATGAGTTTCTGAAATTTG